>JARUPZ010000023.1:9599461-9758927 GCA_031213475.1 Nereocystis luetkeana | reverse complement strand
GAGAAACGGGTTGCTATTACGGGGGGCCATAGTTAATAGGACCAAATATTGTTAGTAAAAATGGTCAACTATATACCAGGTAGGTTTTTATCTATACCATAGGTCCTATTAACTATGGTCCCCCGTAATAGTACGCATCGGGTAATTATGTGATACCTTTGGTACCTCTGACACCCTGACAAGAAAAAACTAGACGTTGCACTGACCTGTTGAATTTTCCGTTGTTTGAACGACTGCCTCGCGAAAGGGGACATCAACCACTTCTCGTTGCTGGTGTTTGCTCCTCTGCTATTTCAAGATATCCCGCCTCTTCTACCTGCACACCACCTAAAAAAAAACATACACAAGGATATAAACACGCCCACGTACATACACTCCCTTCGGGCGGCGCAAAAACAAGCACGTACTACTCTACCACTGTAGTAGCAGTACCTAGGCTGGTACACAATATCAAAATGCGGTGTCCCTGGCCGCGCTATCAATACTATACATACACGTATCTCCGGACCAAGTGTTCCTCGCTACTATACGTACACCTGTCTCGCAAAAAATGCTCCGCCTTCTTGGTGGAAACCCATCAGCGAATATCGGGAAAAAAAGCGAAACTATCAGCAGGGCACCACGCCTGAAGGCAGGTGTTTTCGTCCGACAAAGGGCACAACGCGGAGCCGACTCACCACAGAAAATCTCCCTTTTTTTTCTGCCCGTTATACAGCCCGGCCGCCGTGTTCGGCGCACTAGCTTGGCTCACGCAAACCACGAACGAGACGACTGGAGAGCTGCGCTGCCCCCCGCAACAACTCAAAATCCAAAACAACACCCATTATCAACCACAACTGTTTTACTTTACAGTGTAGAGATGTACGTAACACAAGGAACCTCCTCCCCCTTCCCCCCTCCGTCCCCGCCCCCCCCTCCCCCACCCCCCCCCCCCAAAAAAAAAAAAAAACCCAACCCACCCTCGCGTTGGCGCCCAAAAATACACACGCGCACGCGAACACGGCAGGCACGATTGGCGACAAGACCGCGTGACCCCCTCCTCGACGTACACCCCTACACTCTACAATGCCAGCTATGCTTGTGCATACTCGAGCCTAACGGTCGCGGAAGGAGACATTGTCACGGGAATGGACCAGCAGAGGTCAACGTGTCGCGCGAACCGACATATGGGGCAACGACCTCACCGCGAAGGCGGGTGACACAAACGCGGCCGTGGACCAGAGCGTATCTGGCGAGCGGGCGCGCGCAAGCAGCAGCCCACGGGCATACAGATGGACAGAGGGAGGGCGGGAGGGAGCACCCTAAGCCCCCCCTGGGTGTCTCTCCCTCTCGCTTCAGCGCGCGCGCGTGGCTACATATCGCGCATACAGGCCCGCGTCGGGCTCGGCTTGAACAAAAACCTCTGCCGCTTCGGGGAGAAACCGAACACGGAAAAAAAAAACAACGCCCCCGTCACGCGGGTGCGGGTTACGCCGCTCCTCCTCCACCCCCCCCCCCCCGCCTCTCCGACACCGAGCTTCTGCTGGTCCGCATCTTGGCCAAGAGGTCTCGCTGTTTTTGCGTCAACTCCTTCCGGTCTTTAGAGGGGGGAGCGCTTGCCTTAGACCGCAGTGCTCCAGCCGCGGGCGCTGCGTCTTGCCCACTTCCATCGGCGCCGCCGCTACCCTTTCGTGGCTGTAGGAAACCCAAAACGGGGGTCACCGGCGGGGCGCGGGGGAGGGGAGTGGTACTTATTTGTTGCTTGCTTTAGGCATTTTGCCCATTGATGACGCATCGGGGGGGGGGGGGGGGGGGGGGGTACATGCTTTCCGTAGGTTGTTCGACCGCCAATCTCGCAACCCGCATTCGGAGACAGGCGGGGGGGGGAACAGCGGCGCGGCGTGGGTCGGTCGGTCGGACGAGGGGTTTCACGGAGTGCCGCCCCCCACAGCACCCCGAGAACATGACCAGGGGAGCAGCCGATTGTTCCGATCGAGAGCAAGCCGGCCCAAAACCATCCAGAGACTGCAGCCTTCATCGAGGCCTCGACAGCTACAAGGGCTGCGCAACTACGACACGTCGTGGCCTCATCCTCGGCATCGCGCGAAATGCGAAAACTCGTCACGTCAGAGGTCCACGAGGGGGGGGAGGGGCGCGTACACTCATTATCATGCATGGCCGTAGTCGTATAACCCTAGACCCTCGCATCCCTACAACGCCGGGACGGAGCACGTCGGGTTTTCACCCACCAGGCAGACAGACATTGCTTACACCCAAGCGCGAAGCGCCGTGAGGTGTTGGGGGGTCGTGGTCGTCGGTGGCCAGACTTGTCGGTCGGTGACAGAGCGGCTGGAAAACTTTCAGACGCACCGTTAATACGATCCGCCAGCTGACGTGTCCGCATGTTGGCGGTTGGTGTGAGGGAAATACTGTGCTACGAATTACTATTGATGGTGTTTGGTTCCAGAATACGCTTGAACTGACAAGAAGGGACACGGTCGCGAAGCTGCAGCAGGGGAACACCTTGTACGTACCTCGCCCAGACCAGCCCATGTCCCGAGGGTCGCCGCCCGGTTCACCCACGACGGGATGCGCTTCCCGACCAGCGCGAACACGAACTCGTCGCAAAAGTTGTTGCAGTTCTTGCGGACGACGTCGTACGCCCCCTCCGCGAAGGCGCCCTCCCGCATCCCGTTCAGAATGCGGCGCATGTCCGGCACGCTCCCGATGAAGTCTCCTAGGACCTGCAGCGGGCAGTCGGTCAGGTGGGGCAGAGAACGACACCCGATCAAATGGGCACGAAACAAACGAAAACAAAAAATGAAGAGAAACGAAACGAAACGGAACAAAAAAGACCCAAACGAAACGCTACTTGCGAGGACACGCTTTTAAAAGGGCGATTGTGGCCAAAGAACACAATACGTACGTCCTCGGGCGTCGATGGGAGCCCAGGGGGGCTGTTTTGCTTGACTGGGCTAGTGTATGGGGGGTGGGGGTCGGGGGGGGGGGGGGGGGTTGTGTCCATGTATTGGTAAGCCACGTGGATCGACACAGCGCCATCGTAGATTCACAAGGCAGCCCAACCAGGGTGCCCCATGCTTGTTTCGTTTAAAAATATTGTTCTGTCGTAAGGCCGGACTAGCCGCCACCAACGCAGAGTGGGTGAGCCCTGCCGATAACCCAGCCGGTCGCTGTCGTAGTCCAACCCGGTAAACAGGAAGCAGCATACGCCTAAAACATTGTACGCCGGCAGCAGTGGGGCCCTCCTTTCCCGGTTCCGTCCGTCCCAACTGCAGCTACTATTACAGGATTACTGTAGCGTAGCTTCAGAGCGAACGCCGAAGTGCTCCACCAGGTTGTACAGAGTATACGAAAACAAACACACGAACTATTAATAACACACAGAAAGCGCCGTGGGAGCGGGCAACATCCTTATAATATACCTGGTATATATACTGGTATAATATATATATATATATATATATATATATATATGTATATGTATATACCTGGTATAATATAAATTATATATATATATATATCGAAGCCAATAGATACGATGCCCAACCACACACGGTTCCCCCGTCGCCAATTGGCAGCCCGTCTCTCACTATATGTCGTACGCTCGGGGTACAAACACGCATATAATACTCGCGTACCAGGTATACTATACCATACCGGGGTATTACTTTCTACGAAATTGACTTCTTTTTCCCCGGAATACCTCTACTTTTTCTCCTCCGATCGCGGGTCTTTTCTGCGCTCTCGGCTGCGGGACACGCAGGGGGGCTCGCGTGTACGCCACGGCGCACGTGCGGGTCCCGGCCGGGGCCCGTGGCGCGTGCTCTGGGCGTTTAGATTCGCGGAAGTCTGGCAAGTAATCAGGGGGAGGTCTGCCGCCCAGCTACAGCAGTAGAGTCAACGCAAAGCCCATGGAAACCTCCCCGACTGTCGTGTTTTCCTCCACTTTGTGTTCTTCGCCAGGCTGCTGCTTGTTGCTGTTTTTTGCTAGGCAGCCACGGTACAACAGCCGCGCTTCGAATTTTTCCCAATTGTGACAGCCACGAACTGTGCTGCTGCGTGTGTGTGTGAGCGTGCGCGTGCGTGTTAATACCCTACGGAAGTAGGGGCCGGGAGGCCAGGGGCAATTTCAGCTTTATTTCGCGATGATGATATCATGCCCTCTGCTTCTTCTGTTGTGTACTATCTGCGCAGGCATCACTCTGCTGCTGTAAGCGGTAGCTCTTGACGTCGTAGCATCCATGGGACAGGCAGCAGCAGCATCCATGGCACAGGCAACAGCAGCAGTAACTCAAAGTCTTCATATCGTGACACAGCTACGAACGGTGCTACGAACCGTGTTTGTTTGTAGGTGCGCTTTTGTGGGCGTGCCATCCTGAACACAACGAGCTAGACGATTCCGACCCGCACACTTGTTCTGAATGTCAAATGCACCCGCGCAGTACAACAGCAACGGTTTGAATACAAAAAATCAGACAGAGGCAGCATCGACCCGCACAACCCCAGCGGACCTCACACAGGCTAACATACGCAGGAGCGCCTACATTTCCCCTTTTCAACCCCCCCCCCCCCCCCCCCCCCCCCCCCGGGATTTCAAGTCAACCACATCCCGGAGGGGAGCCTTGCAAGCATCGTACGAAACAAGCGTACGAGTACACAACATACGTACATATCATAGCCTCCACGTTCTGCGTGCGCACCTCTGTCGTCTTGTAGGCGCAGCCCTCCGCGGCCACCCGCCTCGGCGGGTGCTGACTAATCCCAGCCTCGCTGAAAGTGTACTCGACCCCGCCGATCTCCACCCCGCTGTGGTACATCCCTAGGCCCACATGCTGCAGCCATGAGTTTGACTCGTGTAGGTCGTACACCTAAACGCCGCCGGTTCGGGGTCATGGTTGGGTTGGGTTGGGGTGAGGTGGGGTGGGGTGGGGCACCCAAGGGGGAGCGGGGGTTATTCAAAGACAGCAAGTAGCAGCGGGTGCACAGTATGCACTCAATGGTGCGGTAGGGTAAGGCAGGGTAGCATAGAGCAGGGGTGGGTATGTGCGGCAGCGACAGGTGGGGATAGAGTAAGGCAGGATAGGGTAGGAGTACTTAGGGTAGGGCAAGACAGTGCAGGGTAGGGTAGGGGTGGGAAACTTGGGTGAGCTCACGGGATGAACAGCCCCCCCCCCCCCCCCCCCGAAACATGCCCTGTGCCCCGTTCAAGAGGGCCAGACTTCGTCCAACGAGGGATGAAAACCTGTCGCTTCTGCGAAAAGCCACATTGTCCTAGGGTACGTTTTAACCCATCAGAGATACTCTGGTACAGTTAGTATACGCCAAAAGAGGTGCTTCGCGCTGGCCTTTGGAACCAACGAACCCCCCCCCCCCCCCCCGAAAAAAAGCAATCACGGGGCACGAGGTCAGTTTACCATTTTGTCGGAAATAATTACCACTTTGTCGAAGAGAATGGTTGAGGCGGAGTATCCTTTGGTATTTGTTACTCCGTGGCCAACCCAACCCCAATCCCCGTCACCTCGACTGCCATCCGGATCGTGCCTCTGCTATATACACGGTTGTCACGGGGTCGAAATTGACTCCCTCGGAGCGAAAGTGTCCAGAGCGTTTTACTATTACGGGGGACCATAGTAAATAGGGCAAAATATTGTTAGTAAAAATAGGGAAGTATGTAGGTTCTTGTGTGTACCGTAGGTCCTATTTACTATGGCCCTCACTTTACAATAGCATTTTTTTTTTCGTCATTTTAGGGGTTGCCTATACAGTCGCCAGACTGTGGGAAAATCCTGGAACTACGGTGATCATTTAGACTTTGCGTGCGTCAACCATCTTCTTGGACAAAGAGGTAAACCGCAGCAGTATTGTATTGCGGGGCGGCGTTCTCTTTTTCCAAGGAGTCGAGAAATATATACCGGGAGAAAATAATCGCGGTACATGTACGGCGGTTCGAAAAATATCTCCACAAAAGTCGCCAGCTTTGTCCAGCCCGAGCTGGTTGTGAAAGAGGACAGCTACCTGGTGTGCAGGTGGCAAGCGTGACAGATTGGAAGGCAAAACAACAGACTGGTTAGTTCCTTCAACCGCAGTTGTTCGACTCTGCTACAACCGCAGTTGTTCGACTCTGCTACATACTGCCGTGTCAAAGCGTCAACTATATAGCTCAGTTAGTACAAAGCAGTGTGTTGCTGCAGACTGCGAGGAGCTCAATCAACCATGCGCGCAAGCTCTCACCTTTCGGAAGCAGGTTCGGCTCGCTACACATCGTCGTACCAGGTACGAAGTAGAATGGAAGATTGATTGAACGAAGATAATTAAATCTCAATACACGAGGCGTGTTTTGGTTGTTTAGAGGATGAACGCTGGTATTGCACATAGAGAGTGTGGAGTTGAGGTTGAGGTTGAACTCATGCTCAGGAGATAGACAAGGACACGACAGGCACTGAGAAGCGAAGCATCTGGCAGAGTACACAAACCTAATTTGGTAAACGACTGGCAGAAACTACAGTAATATAATAGTGCTGCAGCGAGGGCTGGGGTTGAAGGATTTGGCAAAAAGTGAACGAAGATTGGTTTTGGAAGGTGTGCGAGTTAAAGCAAAGCAGTACGTAGAAACGCGCCAACAGGCCGAGGACCTTCAACAATCTGGGAGAAGGGATCTTTAGGTTGGTAGGCTGTTCGGATGTTTTGGTTCCTGTCGGGATCAAGGTACGGGCGAAGACCCAACCCAACCCCTGACTCTAACCCTAACCCTAACCCTGACCCCAAACCGCAGCCAAAACGGGCCAAAACTCGCCATAAACGCGGCTACGCCGAGTTTGCATCGAACCAGGAAATTTCGCAGATGCGGACGACGATTCGGAAGTGCAGACCACGCTACACATTTTTCAAGTCAAAAACATCCCTAAAGATCCCTTCTCCCAGACTGCTACTCAACAGGCCGGTAAAATAAATTGACCTGAATTTCAATTTAATTAATTCGTACTGAAAATAGAGTGAATTATGTATTTTCCGTCTTCGGGCACACGAAGTGCGGTTCAAGTTGCGGCGAAAAGCTTCTGGTCGGTGGAGGCATTTCAGGAATACAAACAAAGGTACTTCGTAAATGCTACCTGGTACGTAAGAGGGTAGGAAAGCAGTGCGATTGCAGAGGATATCCATCCATTCCAGGTTCGTTTGAAAACGTAACAAGCTGAAGCTTTGTTTTCGGGGGGCACTCGAGTGCTTCGAATGGATGTGGTTGGTGCCTTTTTGTAAATACGAGTAGAAGCAGCTTGCCTACTGGGCGTTGATGTTTATTATATGTCGTGAAAGCACCGGCCGCGAGGTTCCCTGCTGGTATACTCCTGAAGCGGGGATGGTCCTGCATTTGCTCCAGCTGTGCGCCGTGCTGCTGGAGTAGATAGAGTACGTGCGCATGGTATGCACTACCCAGGGTATGTACACTTCGTACAGCAGTATAGCAGGAGTAGTGCTTACTGCTGTCGTGCAGGCACCAGGTAGGTACGTAGTGCTGTCCCACAGGTAAGGAACGAAAGGAAACAACTTGACGACAATCCTTTGGCCGAAAGTACACAGCTTATAGTACGCTTATTAATATTAATATTATTACGGGGGACCATAGTTAATAGGACCAAATATTGTTAGTAAAAATGGTCAAGTATATAGGTTTTTATGTATACCATAGGTCCTATTAACTATGGTCCCCCGTAATAATAGTATGATCGCTTCTATCGTACGACTGGTTTTGGATACGATAACACGATCCGTACCTAATACTCTTTTTAGTACGTACCTGGTACCAGTAGTAGGCATGATACCGGGTTCCGGGTTATGCCTGATGTCGATCGCGTGTGCATACCACCCAGGGTAAGAGTTTTTTTATTAGGAGAGAAAACACTACCTACCTATAATATTGGGTGTGTCCCTCTTGTTCTACACGAGTTGCTGCTGCTTGCTGTGGTATGAATATGTCCTCGTGCTACAGTAAGTACCAGGTACACAGAGACAACAGCCCGGTGGAATGTTGGGCCCTGCTGAAGGCTGAAGGTGGGCGTCATCGTGCCCGGCTCTCCCTTGCGGTCCTTTGAAAGCACAGGGAGGGTGGATACAAAAAACAGACATCCAAAAGCAGTATTGCGCCTGCGACCACTGCTGCCCGTCTGCCGTACCAGGTACTCGTATGTCGTATGATACTTCTGTAAGATGCGGGAAATTGGAAGAACGTGAGAAACGAGAGCACCCCAAGATTGGATACCGTCGTCCTCGTGCGTACTGACTGCGATAGCAATGGGTGTGGAACAGGTCCAGGACCAGGTACTGGTATGTACTGCTGCTTTGCTGCTGCTGCCGTACCAGGCATGATTTACGCGATTATACATACAGCAGTAGTGCCTGGTACCGGTATTCTACAACACAGTAAAACGCATGGCACGGAAGACAACAGTTTAACTGATTTTAGAGAGAGATCTCTCCGCGTTTGTCACTCTCGCGATGCTGCTGTGCAAAAAGCAAGTGTGCTGGCTCCGAACACGCCCCGAAAAGTATCGTGTGCAGGCGCGGCCGCGCGCCTCCACGCCCGGCACGCAACATTGCACAAGTGACGTATAACGCCGACTAACCCCGCTCGCGTGGGTCTTGAAAGGCCGGGCGCCTACTAGCTGTGACGCTGCGACTCATCAAAGGGCCTCGGGGGGCCTGTGAGGCGCGGCGTAATTGCAGTGCGCCCTGACAAGCTGACAGGCTGACGAGTTTGGACTTAACCCATTTAGGACCGCAGTCCCATTTTTGGGACAAATTACTCATAATTTAAGTGATTTATCCCCAATACGGGACTGCGGTTCTAAAAGGGTTAAGTCCACCCGCTAAAAAGCACTGACTGAACCACATGTCTATCGCCCGTCACACTCACGATTCGCTAGCAGGAGGACAGACGAAGCGACGCCGGATAAGACTGCGCATATGATGTGGGTCTATCATATACCCCCTACCCCCTGGGGTGGTATCTATACGCTTCAAGCCCCCTCAGAGCTATGTATATCAGATATCACGCACCGGAGGCGAGGCAAAGCGTCTAAAAAAGTTCAGAAAAAGCACTCTTTTATGAAAAAAAACAAGGGGTATGACGGGAAATGCCTGTTGACATTGTGACGTGCTTATTAGCTGTCCGACCGTGCGGCCGCGCTGCGACGATGTGGGCTCACATTTAGAAGGACCTGTCGCACCCCAGAGCTCATTACAGGGCAGGTGTCCGTCCTGAGGGGCACCTTCAGTCTTCTAATTATTGTGCGTACGAGCGCTTTTTTTCTTTTTTTGTAATTTTGTGTTTTGCCTCTTTTCTCCCATGGGTTTCCATCGTTCCGATCAGGCGGTACGTAAAACGGGTGTGCTTTGGGTGATATTTTCCCCGACGAGCCCGGCGAGGCCCACCCCAGGGAAATTTATGATTGCTTCTGACTTCTGAGTGCTTCTTTGAAGATACTGCTGAACAAGCAGTATTACTGCTGTACATAAATACCCCTCCTGTAAAGCTCATCATGTCGAAAAGGAACTTGTCGTCAGTCACCAGGCCTCATGTCGTGCACGTGGTGCGTGTCCCTACGTGGTGCGTGTCCCTGTGTGGTGTGTTTCCCTGCGTGTGCGTGTGCTCATTCGTGCCTCCTGGTTACATAAATGGGTTTATTTACAGCGAGTAATCAAATACCGGTACCCACGATATCAAGATATACCGAACCGGCAAATTATCGCTTCCCGGCCTTGTGTTTTGGGCGTTGGTGTTTCGTGTACAACCGATTCACATGGTGCATGCATGCGCGTGGGTAGGTTCCCAAGCCCAGTAATATTATCGTGTATGGCTCCTGCGTACGTATTGTATACCGAAGACAAATTCTGAAAGGGTCGCCCCACTAGTAAAGGCTCGCAAGTAAGTAAGTGTATACTGCATAACAATGTTTCCATCATAATAATATGTTGCGTGTGTTGGGTGCTGCTGTACCAGGTAGTATGTGGCTGTGCTGCTGCTGCATTATTTATTTCGGTTGTTGGGTAAACTGTGCACCCAGGTGGCCCACGGTATACTCGTACCTCTGGTAATAAACTGTGGCAAACTATACTCGCACATAGACGCGGCAGAACATGATGACTGGTGGGTTCAACCGGCCCAGCTTTTTTATCGGTCATTTGCGGTCACCGAAATAAATGCCAACTCGTAGGATAGCAGGTTGTGCTTCTTCTATATACTCGTACAGTAGTAGTTACTACTGTAGTTGTAGGTGTCTTCCAAGTACAGAGGGGCAGCAAGCTAGAACGGTCTCGGGCTATTATATCGTATACACACATAACGGGAGAAAAGAGGTCATTATCCCCCGTCCTACAGCAGCACCAACAGCATACTACTTTGGCTTCATACAGCAAGCAGCTTGTGAAGTACCTGTTTGCTGTATTACGGGGGACCAATAGTTAATAGGATCAAATATTGTTATTAAGTAAAAATGGTTAAATATATATAGGTTTATATGTATACCATATAGGTCCTACCTGGTACCAGTATTAACTATGTATGGTCCCTCGTACTAGTATTAATAGTACACGACGACAACAACAACAGCAGCAGCACAGTCAGTTGGAGTTGTTAAAATTATCTCCTTTCTGGCTAGAGGCTTTTTAGGGCGTATCGTAATTTTTACCACACAAAGCTTGCACACAGATAGTTTTTTAAAAATTGAATTAAAATAAAACAACAGAACAGCCGCGCAGCAGAGCTGTGAGATCGAGGATTAGGTCGAAACTCAACTTTTCAACTTGTTGTGTGTGATACTCCGATCGCGCGTACTACGCGTAATATATGGCCTCATGAAGGGGGGCAGTCCGCATAGATATATGTTAATATCAAGGTCATGTTATGATACTGCTTTCCTTGTATGAGGTTGAAAGCCCGCGGTAATTACCTGGGTTCTGGCACTGGGATAGTATTTGTAGTAATTGGAAGGCGTATCTTAGGTGGAAAACCAGGGGTTCCCCAGAAAGTCACGAGCGTGATCTCAGTCTCCGTCGTGCACGAAAGGAATAAAGTGACTCTTCTATCTCTAAGCGAACATCAACGTGAGTACCAACGAGTGCCGGCTGAATAGGCAGACCTGTCCAGGGGTACAAAGTGTCCGGCTCTCCGTGATCTTAACAAGTGGCGTCGTCGGCAGGACAGAATACGCTCTCCGTGATCTTAACAGTCACAGGACTCTTTGTATCCCATGACAGGTTTGCCTATTGAGCAAGTACTCTCGTTGGTACTCGTGTTGTTTGCTTAGATATAGAAAAATAACAACTGTATTCCTTTCGTGCACGCGGAGGAGCAAAAGGCTCGTGCCTCGATTGGAAAACCCCTGGTTTTCCATATAAGATACGCCTCCCAAGTACAACAAATACGATCCCGGTACCAGAAACCAGGTAATTACCGGGTTTTCAGTATCATTCAAAACAGTACCATAACACTAGCCCACTCTGATGGGTTTATATATATATGCAGGATTATGGGAAATTCATGGAAACCCCGATTCCACGAGCTAGAACATGAGTCGAAGATGCGGCTCTTCAAAACCCTCTCCCACACCTCTGAACGGCAAGTGCCGGCAAGGAACGTCAAAAGAGAGAAAGAAAGGAAGGTCTAGCCTTAAGAGGCGGGAATAAACCATCAACGAAAACCATCGTCATGCCACCCGCAACGGGGTAGGGCGAGAAAGTGTCTACGGAAAAGCAAAAGTTTTAACACAAAAAACGAGGTGGTCCTGTTCCCCAGTAGGTGCTGTCAACTTTATCCAGATCGCCCCCAGCTTCCGAGCGGGAGGGATCGGTAGGACGAGAAGAAAAATAACTTGGAATACGCCGAAAACCACCTCAACCCAGCCCACGATTCCGGAAACGTGTCCTGTGCCACAAGTAAGTGGCCCGATTACCCAGACCATCCCCGACACTGAGCAGGGGGGTAGCCAGGACAAAATACGCAAAATCCAGCCTCAACCCAACCCAAGGGAAACACACCAGGAACATACCGAGCAGAGAATCCCCGACCCGAAAATTCGGAAAAATTCAAAAGGTAGGAGACCGCCCCGCAAAGCCCAGGGAAACGGCAAGAAAACAAAATATCGAGTGCAGCCGAGAAGCGAAAGTCAGCTATCCACGGCGGCGCCTCGAGATTCATCTACGTTACGCTGGACCGTGCGAACTCGTTAGCAAAGTGTATTTGCAGACACGAAGAACCTCGTACAGCTCTCGTCGGAATCGTGTAGCGCGCCGGATAAAGAGGAAGCTTGATCGGCCCCGGGTCGTCCAAAAATCGAACCAAATATGCCCCATCCGTCGGTGTGGTCGCGCTGATTTTCCCGAGCCACCACATACCGTCCTCGTCGTCGTCCTTGTACCAAAAGTGGGCCCCGTTGGGAAGCACGGTGTTGCAGTATCGGCGAAGCCAATCGGCGTGCGGGACGCAGCCGCAGCCGGGTGCCAGGAACCGCTTGCCATTACTCCGAGAAAGCTCCCGTTGTGCCGCGCCATTTCGCATCCGGCGATACAGGCAGTTGGTTTGGCGGTGCTGGTTCGGGGTGCCGGCCCGGTAGGGCTATTTTTCCTGGCGAGAAAGCTGAAGGTCCATTTTCCGTTCCCAAGATGGTCGGGATAGTCTCGTCCAGTGCATCTCATACATCACCGCGATGACGCCACCTCGACCTCGAACCGACTGGTGTCCGGTGATATTTTCCACTTCGAGTAGTTGAAGAAGCGTCGAAAAGTTGTCCTTGGTGTCGTACGGGGGGGATTTCTTGGAGAAGTTGTTGGTCACGTATTGCGTCAACACCGCTGACAATTACTGCGGCATGTCACCACGGTTGTGGGGGTTGGCACAGGGCTTGCGGCGTTGAACCGTTACTCACCGGCGAGCCTCAGCGACGGGCATATCGGAAGGAAGATCCAAATACAGGAGTTTGGACCCGAGAGGGGATCCGTCCGGCGTGTCCGCTGAGGAGCAGGGGCCAACTACGAGGACTTTGAAGGGGCCCGTCCAGGTTAGTGAGGGTTTGGCCTTGAGGACCCAGGCGTCCGTGTCAGGCTTCGCGCCCTGGCGGATGGTGGCCGCCGTATTGTACACCCACGCCCAGCCGCCAACGGCGAATTTGGGGACTGGATGCAGTTGCGTCGAAAAGGGCGGAGTTGCGGTGGTTCACGCAAGCAACAGTAAGGGCGTGGTGTTCGCGAACGATATTGTACGCGCGCTGCTGGCGGTCCGTCGCCAAATCGCAGTGGGCGAGGTGGTCGCGGGCCAAACTCTGGTGGGCGGCGACTCCGGCAGAGTCAAAAATCGTGGGTGAGAGGCGTGGCAGCCGACCCATATGGACTTCAGTGGGATCAAAACCCGCGGCGGCGTTGACGAAATTGTTGTTTGCAAATTCGAGATGAGGGAGCTGTTCATCCCAGTTGTTTTAGAGCTCGTTGACGACCATTGCCAGCACCTGGGCCATCGTGTGGTTTACACGTTCCACCCCACCGTTGCCGTTTGGGTGGTGGGAGCTGGTGGCAATTAACGGAACCCCTAGAAGCCTGTAAACGGCGTACGAAAGCTTGGAGGAGAACTGGAGGCCGTTATCCGAGAGGATGCTGCGCGGGCAACCCCAAAGGGGAATATGCCGGTTGTTGAGAATGTTAGCCGTGCCCTCAGCGGTGAACTCTGGCGCAGTGACTGCGAACATGTCGGCTCGGCGGCTGAAACGATCAGTGAAAAGCAAGATGTGGGTATTACCACGAGGCGTCACCGGGAGAGAGCCGAAGTAGTCGACGCTAACGGCAATGCCGGGCCCTTCTGGCAAGGGCATCGTAATGGTGGGCCACCGGACCGTCTGCCGCCAAGTTTTCCGGGCTTGGCTCTTCAAGCAGTTGGGTAACCACCACCTGGTGCAGATGCTCATACCGATCCACTAATAAAAACGTTCGAGCATACGTGGGGTGCGCGCGGTTCCCAGGTGGCAGGTGGAATGGCAAGCCTGCATGACCCAGGGGCGCATGAGCAGCGGCACATAAATGCGAATAGGCTCAGCGTTCAACAAACAGGCTGTACGACGCAATGTGTGTTGTTTACTTAGACGCAGAAGAAGAGCAGCTTTATCCCTTTCGTACACGTACGTGGAGACTGGGAGCGATGCAGACTCGTGCCTCGCTGGGAAAACCCCTGGTTTCCCATATAAGATACGCCTCCCAAGTACTGCAAATACGATCCCTATACCAGAAACCAGGTAATCACCGGGCTTTCAGCCTCATTCAAGGAAGTATCATAACACTAGCCCACTCTGATGAGCTTATATATATGCAGAATTATGAGAAATTGATGGAAACCCCGATTCCACGAACTAGAACATGAGTCGAAGATGCGGCTCGTCAAAACCCACTCCCACACCTCTGAACGGCGAGGCAACAAAGCCCACAAGGTACATAAAAAAAATAGAAAGAAGAAGAGCAGCTTTATTCCTTTCGTGCGCACGGAGACTGGGAGCAAGGCTCGTGCCTCGCTGGGGAAACCCCTGGTTTTCCATCTAAGATACGCCTCCCAAGTACTACGAATACGATCTCAATACCAGAAACCAGGTAATTACCGGGCTTTTAGCCTCATTCAAGGCAGTATCATAACAATAGCCCACTCTGATGAGCCGTATATATATGCAGAATGATGGGAAATGCACGGAAACCCCGATTCCACGAACTAATACATGAGTGGAAGATGCGTCTCGTCAAAACCCACTCCCACATCTCTGAACGGCGAGGCAACGGAGCCGATGAGGCACGTCAAAAAATAAAGAAAGAAAGGAAGGCCTAGCCTTAACCCTTTTAGAACTCCAGTCCCGCTTTGGGGACACACCAGTCAAATTCCAAGTAGTTTGTCCTCAATTGCCCACAAAACGAGACTGCGGCCCTAAAAGGGCTAAGGGGAAGGAATAAATCGTCCACGAAAGCCATCGCCATGCCACCCGCAACGTGGGGGGGGCGAGAAAGTGTCGATGCCACTTAGATTGATTAAGGTCGGGACACTTTGTATCCCTGGACAGGTTTGTGTTATGGTATCCCCTCTCCCCTGTTGCGGCATTATTGTTTGTAGCAATCGCCCCCTCATCATACCTGGCAGGCGTTGTCGCCTGCTTTTCTGATGAGCACCTCGCCCCTTCGTTCAGAAGACATCTGGCGAGGCAAGCAGCAACTACTAAGAGCTTATATCTTCTAACATCGTCAAGCACCTCGTGTGAGTGATCAGAGCAGAGCCAAAGGCATCAACCTGCTGTAGTAGTCTGTCCTTAGGTCCGTACTGCCTTTACACTCAACATTTGACCACTAAGTCGGTACTCGTTGGTACTCACGTGTGTAGTTTGGTTAGAGATACTAGTAGAAGAAGAGCAGATTTATTCCTTGCGTGCACGCGGAAACTGAGAGCCAAGCTCGTGCATCGCTCGGAAAACCCCTGATTTCCCCCTAAGATACCCCTTCCAAGTACTACAAATACGATCCCAATACTTGAACCCAGGTAATTATCGGGCTTTTAGCCTCATTCAAGGCAGTATCATAACACATGCATGCGTTGTTTTTGCTGGTGCGATACGACACACCGTGCAGGGTATCGGGTGGTTCCTTATATTCTAGAATTGGGTTCCTCGCTGGGCAGAGGTGTGAGAGTGGGTTTTGAGGAGCCGTATCTTCGACTCATGTTCTAGTTCGTGGAATCGGGGTTTCCATGAATTTTCCATGGTTCTGCATATATATACGGCTCATCAGAGTGGGCTAGTGTTATGATACTGCCTTGAATGAGAGGCTGAAAGCCCGATAGTTACCTGGGTTCAAGTATTGGGATTGTATTTGCAGTACTTGGGAGGCGTATCTTATATATATGGGAAACCAGGGGTTTTCCCGGCGGGCGCGAGCTTGGCTCTCAGTCTCCCCGTGCACGAAAGGAATATAGCTGCTCTTCTGCCATCTCTGAGCAAACAACACACCGTAGTACCAACGAGAACCGACGTAATAGGCAACCTGCCCGGGGATACAAAGTGTCTCGACTTCTGATCATAACAGCAGTGGGATGCAAGTACCGACATTTAATTAGACTGCTCATTAAAGCAGTGTAGCTCCAAGCCCACGCGGCGTGCTCGTAGTTGTTAGTGTATTTCGACGCGACTCGGCGAGGGAAGAAGAAGAGCTGAAGTATTTTCTCGCGATAAAAAAAGCAAGGCACAGACCGTACTGGGGGGGCGGGGGGGGGGCTGCTATATGCGACCCCGGATCTGAGTTACGGCTACAGTACGTACGTAGGAGGGGAGAGAGAAAAACAGGGTGAAGGTAATAAATGGGGGGCTCAGTTATTACGGGGGGCCATAGTTATTAGGACCAAATATTGTTAGTAAAAATGGTTCAATATATAGGCTTTTATGTATACCATAAATCCTATTAACTATGGTCCCCCGTAATAGTTGTTGTCGCCGGCGCCTTCTGCGGCTAGGCGTCATGCATTTTTGTAACAGAGGGGGATGGTGATGAAAAGTCCCCTGCTGAGCTTCGAAAATTAAACGACGTGTTGATGATCTTGCTTTCCGTTCACTCTCACGGGGAAGTTTGGAAACAAATTCGTCGGGTCGTGCTCGGGTTTCAAAGGATAACGGACTCGAGCGGCTCTAGCAGGGATATTTTTCAAAAACGTAAGAAAGCGGGGATGGTCCAAAATCGTCCCCGCCCATTTTCAGTGTGGGCTAATTTTTAGGGTGGGGATCACGAACTCGTCTTTGGCAATTCCGAGTTCGTTCATAGGGCCGAGTTGCCGTTGTCCCGAAGCACATGAACACGGGGATGGCAGAGAAAAACGCCTCCCACATCTTGCACTGCTCTTACACCTACCTTCGAAGCTGTGAATCTGCTGCGCATGCATGCAATACGACAATAATCTCACAACAATATGACAGCAACATCGCAGATGCGAGGGGCAAAGCTAGCCTGTGGACTACAGACACACAGCGCGCATGGCGGCGCCTGGTGGTGGGCCTTCCTTGCAATGGTACTGTCTGGTTGTAAGGACCAACAAGACCGTCTTGCCGGCAATAATAGTATTACGGGGGACCACAGTAAATAGGACCTAATATTGTTAGTAAAAATAGGTAAACGCATAGTTTTTTATGTGTACCATAGGTCCTATTAACTATGGCCCCCCGTAATAGCAACCGGACACGACTTCGTGCCACATTTTACACCGCACTTCAGAGCAGCGTGAAGAGAAAATCATTTAATCACACGAAGCAAACGCTTCTCGCTGTGCTTGCCTACAACGTGTATTTAACTGATACCTGGTATAAAAATTCACATTTCTTCGTTATCGCTCGTTATCGCTATGCATCGTAACGCGAACCGGTACATACCATACGACCTTCTTCCATTCCTTGCCTCTCAAGGCCTTCCCCTTACCCATCCATCCATCCATCCATCCATCCATCCATCCATCCATCCATCCATCCATCTATCCATCCATCCATCCATCCATCCATCCATCCATCCATCCATCCATCCATCCATCCATCCATCCATGCGATTTTTTGTTCATCTCACTTTTCTGGCGATTGGGGCCCGGTTCGCACCCAAAACCGGAACAGTCCCCCCCCACAACGCCCCCCCCCCCCCAAACGTATGTATAGGTTGGGTTGGCGACGACGCTGTCAGACACGCCTCTTCCTGCGTCCGCCAGACAACCAGGGTGGTACCGTTTACTCTCGTTTAACTGTTTTGGCGGTCACTACGGCTGGCGGTCAATTTCGATCATTTTTGTGCGGGGAGAATCTTAACTCCGCCCAAGGGGGGTGATTGCATCGCGTAGTGCGTACATAGTACACCCATTGCTGTCTCAGGCAGTTAGTGGCCACACCAGAAAATAGATCGACTACTTGACGCGGTGACCCGTACGCAAAATAAAACCCGCCTGAAAAAAGCGGTTCTTTGTAGGATGTAGCTCACCCTTCATGCGACTCGACCAGCACCTCACGGCGCTTCGCCGCTGTCTGCCTGGTCGGTGAAAACCTCACGTGCTCCGGCCCGGCAGTGCAGGGATGCGAGGGAGGGTCTATGGCCATACGACTACGGCCATGCATGATAATGAGAACACCCCCTCCCCACCCATGACGTCAGACCCCGCTCTGGACCACCTAACCCGAAGAGGACATCGGGTACCTGGCAGCAAGACAAACTAGCCGGCAGAACTACCGGTATCGGGTACCAGGTACTATTCAATAAGATACTATTAATACCAATCGGCATCCTTGATGAAAAGCACAGGCAATCAAATAGTTCTGCTGATCCAGCCAGCCAGCGACTTGAGGACTCTTGCCAACAAAAGACACCCCGCACCGAAAAAGGAACTACTGCGGCGTGACTGCGGTAGGAGTATACAAAGCATAAAAAACGCACCAAACTGCAGGAAGGCAAAAGAGAACATCGGGACGGCGACACAGCATGAAAAAACGCGTATACAGCCAATCCAGTCAGTCAGTCAAAAAAAAAAAAAATAACGCTATCGATAGATAGCTCCGTATGGCCGGAGCGAGCAAAAACGAAGAGGCGTTCTTCCAATAGGCAACGCTTGCCTACCGCCCCCTCCCCCCCCCCCCCTTCACACCCCCCCCGACTGCCGATCGGTCCTCGCTAACGTTTTCTCACTCCCAGGCACACCATATTCACTCAAAACCTACGACGACAAAATTGCATCTCACGCACACGAGGTGTATATACTCTCGTGTCTGCTGTACAAGCAAGCCCCGCGGAAATGTGTTAAGAATGCGTTTTTTGCTTTTGGGCGGGCTGCCGATGTTGTAACTCAGTGACTTTAAGCATCAGTCGCGAAGGGCACCGAAAAACGAAACAAAACAAAAAAAACATCGCTTGCTGCGAATCGATGCACATAGTGCTTGACATCTGGTGCAGAGGAATACTCGGAAGCATAGGGTGCACTGGTACAATGTAATAGATGGTACCGTTAAGGTGTACACAGGGTACTTCGATGCACACTGTACGCAATACCACCTGGTGCAAATGGGCGTATAGGGTACAAGATACTACTCTGGATGCGCACTGCACATGGTGCGTATAGATAGGGATGCACACGTTGCATGTTTTACGGACGTCCAACGGGAAACAAAAAAAAGCCGTCGAGCGGGCGGGGAGAAAGCACGCAGACAAAAAGTCGGCGGACGACCCTCTCCCATGGACAAGACTCTCCTACCAGGCCGCAGGCATCCCTGCAAAAACACACACACATGCGCGCACGTCACAACATACACACGAGCACCACAAAAAATACATGCTCTTCAAAATCGTCAAAAAAAATCTTGTGTGTCCTCAAACGCCGCGCGCGGTCCAATCACAATCGCGCAAAACAAAAAGACGCCCCCTTTTCATGGCGGCTCAACCCCCCCCCCACGCCCCCCGAATGCGAGAGTCTATGGTCATACGACTAAGGCCTTGCATGATAATGAGTATACCTCCCCCTGCCGCCTCCCCCTCCCCGCCCCCCCTTCCCCCCCCCCCCCCCCCGCAACTTTAACAAAATACACGTCGACCGGATAAGGTCTGAAATTTGGCGACAGCAGGAGCAGCGGCAGCGATGGCGACGGCAGCGGCAGCGGCGTCGGCGGCAGTGGATGTGACTGCCAGGAAAATGAAAAAAATAAACAGCCTAAGCCTCCTCCCCTCGCCCGCCCGCCCGCCTGTCCAACCACGCGCACGGCTCCCACGCCGGCTTCCTTCCATCTAGGAAACCAGAACCCAACCCCTCCTCGTTTAGGTGCCGTCACCCATCCCGGTGTCCGCAAAGCTTGTCCGAGGCTCGCCCCGCCGTCGCCGTCGACCCAGGAAGCGTGCCGAACGCGTCGTGGCCCCCTCCACTGACAGGGGACGCGGCACATGCGTCCCCCCCGTCCCAAATGCCTCGCAGGAGTTCAGGGCTGCAGCCGACAAAGTGCGGCAATTTCGCGCTGGTGACTTCCCGGAGTCTGGTTTCGATCGAATCGCGGTTGGTGCCCGCGTTATCCTGGGGCAAGGGAGGCCAGGCGACGGAAAAAATACCGGCACAAAACAACAACAACAACAACAACAACAAAAAGTCAGCGCGCTTTACGTATACGTCTTTACGGAACGGGGCGCGGGGGGGGGGGGAAGGGGGGAGGGGGGTGTACTCGTTTATTGCTTGCCATAGTCACTTGACCATTGACCGCGCATCCCCTTCGAGGCGGAGCACTGCTCCTACTCCTGATAAAGACACCGTCAACATGCGGGCGCTCATCACGTTTTTTCCTCAGCGCTCAAGTGCACGCAGTTTTCTGCGTGGCTGCCCGGCGGTACCGCGAATGTCCCCCCTTCCCCCCCCCCCAACCCCTCCGCACGCAGGCAGGCAGCAGTCGCCTAGTACCTCAACTCAAGCAAAACTCCAACACAGGTAACACGCCCGGGATAACGCACCCAGCACGCGAAGAAAAAACGCCTTGGCAACGGTGGGGACCATCAACTCACCAACCCATCGACATACTACTCCCCCCCCCCCCAAAAAAAAAAAAAAAACAATTGTCTAGGATGTAATACATGGAAAGACGTAATGAGCGCCCAACTGTTAGAGGGAGGTGTCTCTACTAGGATAAGCAACGGTGCTCCGTCTCGAAAGGGATGCGTGGTCAATGGTCAAAAGACTAAGGCAAGCAAACAAATGAGTGCCCCCCCCCCGCTCGACCCAACCACCCACCCCACGCCACCTCACCCCGACCCCCCACCCACCTTATCAAAGAAACCCTCCCGTCGCATTTCCCCAAGGACGGCAGCGAGACCGGTGACAGCCCCATCAACCAGCGGCCGCGGCGCGCCCCTCCCCTCGCTACCCAGCAGGGTCTCAATGCTACATAAAAACTGACAGAGAGGGAGGGAGAGAGAGAGAGAAATAATAAGGGACGAGAAAAACAACAACAATAAGGACGACGTTTTTCGGCAATGACGATGATGACGACGATGATACGATATGGAGGCGGTGGTAGCGGGGCGGGGCGGGGGGCGGGGCGGGGGGGGGGGGGGGGGGTACTCGTACCATGCATGACCGTAGTCGTATGACAAATAGACCCTCGCATCCCTGCCCTGCAACGCCGGGATGGAGCACCCCGGGTTTTCACCGACGAGGCAGGCATTGCTTGTTTGCACCAAGGGCGAAGCGCCGTGAGGTGTTGGGCGAGTCGCGTGCAGGGTGGGCTGCGTCCTGCCCAAGAACCGCTTGCGAGGCGGACTTTCTTGCATATGGGTGACAGCGTCGAATGTACTGACAGCGCGGGGGTGGGGGATACGGAAAATTCGGCTGGTGGGACAAGACAGTGCCGGCCGCTTGAGAATGTCGAAAAAAGGGAAAAAAAGACAGGCAGCGTACGGGCGCCGCCGAAGGAGAAGACAGCATCACCCCCCCAGAGCCTCGAACGAGGCATAGCGAGGGCGCGCCCATCCAAAGTGCGGGGGGCGGGGGGGCGAGGGCATTGATAGTGCGGCGAAACTGCGATTGGGAATAGGGGCTTTTACCCTCACGGCACCGCAATACAGCCCGCGGCTGCTTTGGAACTGCATCGACGTAGTGAGAGCAAAGTACCTGAAAACCGAGTTTGAAGCATAGACTATGTATTACAGTACTAAAAGGGTTACACCCCCGGCGGTAGCAGCATCAGTAACAGCAGCAGCAGTAGCAGCAATGGATGGAGGAAGAGCAGCGGCAGCAGCCGCAGCAGGAGCAGGGGCGGCTCGGCCCGGCTCTGCGCGTCCAAACAGCGTGGTCTGCATACGCCAAACACTCGCGCAGGACGCCCCCACAAGTCTTACCCCTCGCTTGGAGCAATCAACATCTGCCTGGTTGGTGAAGACCCGGCGTGCTTCGTCCCGACATTGTAGGGATGCGAGGGTCTATGGTCATATATGCGACCACGGCCATGCTTATTGACATGAGTACACCCCCCCCCCCCTCCCCAACTAATGAATTGGATGCTGTCATCCATACGTAAGGAAGCAAGCACAAGGTGTCGAAAACCGCCTCACAAGCGGCTAGTAGCAGGATGCAGTGCACACTTCGTGCGAGTCGCTGATCACCTCACGGTGCGTCGCGCTTGGTGCAAGCAATATCTGCCTGTGGTCGGCGAAAACCCAACGAGTCCCGTCCCGGCATCGTAGGCGGGAGAAGGTATATGGTCATACGACTACAGCCACGCATGACATGAGTGCACCCCCCTCGGGTCTATATTCATACGACTACGGCCACGCATGGCATGAGTACACATCCCCCCTCCCTCCCCTCATGTCAAGAAACTACTCACCCGGCGCCAGACCTCCTCGAAGCCCCCCGCCCTTCGCAGCGCCGACAGGTGCTTCAAGAATGACTTCAGCACCAACAGCAGAGCCAGCAGCCCCAGGCTCGAGACCGGCAGACCGGCCTCCCCCGCCCCTCCCGCCCCCACCCCGCCCCTCGCCTTCGCACGCCCACCCCCTCCCCCCTCGGCTTCGCCATCTTCCCAACCTCCCCTCTCGCCCGAGGACTCACGCCAGGGCACCGCCGGAGGAGCTGCTTCCGATCTGCCACGGCTTCTGCCGACGACCACCGGCGCCCTCCTCCCCCCCGCCACCGCCTCCGCCGCCGCCGCCGCCGCCGTAGCTGCTGCCGCTGTTGCCTTCGCGGACGAAGTCGCGCCCGAAGCGGCGGAGGCCGGGGACGGGCCGTCGTCGGGAGCCTCCACCAGCTCGAAACCGTCTTCCGAAGCTCGCGCGGGGCTCGAGCGTCCGTCGCAGAAGCGCCCATTCTCGCAGCAGCAGCGCTCATCCTCGCAGCAACGCCCGTCCTCGAAGCAGCGGGCCCCGTCCTCGTCGCAGCGCTCGTCGCAGCGCTCGTCACGGTGGTGGTCATCGCAGGGCTCGTCACGGTGGTCGTCGTCGTGGTAGTGGTGCCTCGTACCTTTCGAGGAGGAGGAAAAGGAGAAGGAGGAGGAGGAGGGGGAGGAGGAGGAGGACGTCGCCGCCGCCGCCGCCGCTACCACTGCCGGCGTCGATCTCGATGATGGAGAAGTCGCGTTCCGATCTCGGCCATGCGGCGGGCCCAGGCCCCGCCCCCACGGTGACCCACGGGGCGCTTGCCGTTCCTCCCCCGCTCCGCTACCGCCGCTACCGCCGCCGCCGCCGCCACCCCGTCCCTCGCCGCCACCCCCTCCCTCGCAGCCACCGCTTTGGTTCCTGCTTTTTCTGCTATTGCTATCGTTGCTGTTGCTGCCGCTGCCGACGCCGCTGCTGCTGCTGCTGCTGCTGCTGCGCGGCTGATGCCGTCGCTGCCGCGATCCGCCCGTCACGGCCTGTATTTCTGTAAGCCACACGTGCCTCCCCAAGGGGAAGACGATGGACACCATTACCTCCTGCAGCACCTCCGGGGCGGTGCCCTCGGCAAGATCGTCGAGAACGGCCTGGTCCAGCCGCAGCCGACACGCACGAGGGGGGAATTGTGTGTGTGTGGGAGGGGGGGCAGGTACGGGAAGGACGGAGGGAGGGGCGGGGGGGGGGGGGGGGTAAGGGTTTGGCCGCGCACGTGTGCAAGTGTTCGTTATTTTGGTATTTGCGTGTACGCTGTATTATGTGTGAGCCGTTGAAGCTTAGCGCGTGGCGGTGCGACATGAATGGCATCGTCGAGATATTGTAGTGAAAAACAATCAAGGCGTCTCCGAAGAGGCCGCGCAAGACGATGAGCAGACGACCCCTGAGCGTTATCAATGAAAAGTACACATACTGGTCCAAACAAAAAAACACACACACACAAACGCACACACACTCACAAAAAAAAAAAACGGACGTACTCCCCTCCTTCCCTGCCCCTTCCTTCAAAAACGTCTGTTGCCCGGTGTCGATCAGGAGGAAGATAATGACCGATCAACAAAACCAAGACAAACCATGCCAGGCTAAAACAAAACTAGCCCAAAACCAAGACAAAGCTAAGCCAGTTCTCTTCGAAAAACAAACCTTGGTGAGCAGCTGCAGCGCGTGCCTCGCCACCCCTCTCTCCCCGCTCCTCGCCCCCAGAGACAACGCCCTCAGGATCATCACCCACGCGCCCGAACCACCCACGGCCTTCGCAATACGACCACGACCGCCGCCGCCGCCGCCAACACTACCACCGTTGCTGCCGCCGCCACCGCCACCTCTCCCACCACCACCGCCACCACCACCACCACCGGCGCTAACAGCCACAGCGTCGGCCGAAGAACAGGGCGGCCCAGCAACCGCAGAACAGATACTCCCTGTGGCGGCGGCTGCCGTAGCAGCGGCGGCGGCGGCGGCGGCGGCGGCGACCGTTGACCCGTCCACGGCGGAAAATTCTACTACCGTACCGGCACGGCTACGAGCGCGGCCGGTACCACTGCCGGCGCTCGGACACCTCGCGTGCAAGACCATGAGGAGGTCGAGGGCTGCCGCGGCGAAGAGATTGGACCGTCCTCCTCCACCGCTGTTGCTTCTGCCGCCGCCGGCCCCGCCGCTGCTGCCTCCGGCGATGATGGCGGTGCTGCTGTTGCTGCTGCCGTCGACATCGTTGCCGCCGTTCTCTGGTAGCGGTAGCGGCCGCGGCAGCTGTCGTCGGCGAGGACTGACGAAGAAGGTCGATACGCAGGCGGTGATTCCCTCCACCGGAAGCAGGTCCTGTGACGCAAGCGAGAGAAAAAAAAAAGAGGGCACGAGGCGGAAGAAAGCGAGGGAGGAAGAGAGAGAGAGAGACAGAGATACGGTGTCGACAAGCAGAGAAAGAAGGAGATCAGAGAAACCGGTGGAAAAAGGCAACATAACGAGAAAAGAGACATGACACGAGGGCTAAGAGCAAACATGATTTGTTACAAAAGGAAGAAAAATGTGAGACGAGAGATGAAAACCACTCCACTCGTACCCGCCGACCCCTCTCCGCCCGCACCACCGGCACCTAACCCCCCCCCCCCCCCCCCCTCGCCCGTGCCGCCGCCGTACTTCCCTTACCTTCAACCCTGGATCGTGAACAAGAAGACAAGTGGTCTGGAACGTGTCCGCTTCACCCTTACCCCCCATACCCGCACACGCCTCCAGGACCGACAAAACTGCCCCCCACTCGCCTCCACCCCCCACCCCCCCCTCCCTCCCCCCCCCCCTCCTTTTTTTCCTCCCCCTCCCCCTCCTCCTCCTCCTCCTCCTCCTCCTCCTCCTCTTGCCCTTCCCCCCGGCGCTGCTCGCCCCCCGACGCCATGACGAGCCGCCGCATTGCCGCCGAGACGTGCCCGGCGATGGACTCGAAGAGGACGGGGTGGGCGTGGGGCGGGACGAGCCAAGACAGGGCGCGGGACAGGGGAGCCGAGAGCCCGGGCCGAGAGAAGAGCCGAGAGACTATCCTCAGCAGGCCCGTCGCGGCCTTCTCCACCGAGAAAGTCGCGTAGCTCGCCGCCCCTAGCCGCCGCCTTATCACGCGCAATAAATCAAAGTGAAGGAAGGGCGTCGGGGGTGGTGGGGGTGGGGGAGGGGATCGGATAGAGGGGGTGGGGGAGGGGTGAGGATGAGGGTGGGGGGGTGGGGGGGGGCGTACTCATTTGTTGCTCGCCTAAGGCGTTTGGGATGAGGGGGGGGGGGGCGGGGGGCGGGTGAGGGAAGCGTAGGGGCTGGGGTTGACAGGGGGTGGGGGTGAACATGGGGGTCGGTGAGGTGGGGAATGGGGGAGGGAGGGATGGGGGCTGGGTTAGGTCGGGCGGAGGAGGTGGTACGCGAGGCACGGCAACTACATAGAGGTGTGTGTGAGTGAGTGCACTCGTAAGTGAAGGGCATCGACCGTGATCGTCATCTTGTGCGGACGGAGGTTCTAGCTTCGACCTTCGCAGGGGAGAAGTCCAAAGACGGCAGGTGGGGGAAGGGGGGGGGGGGGGAGGGGGGGGGGGGGGGGAGAGTGTAATCATGTCATGCATGGCCATAGTCGTATGACCATAGACCCTCGCATCACTACAACGCCGGGACGGGGGGGGGGGGGTAGGGGGGACGCTCGAAATTCTTCACTCCTATTACATGTTCTCGTGGCGTCTACCATCTACTGGAAACTCTCTTACCAAAAGATCTCTGTTCTGGAAAACCCTGCTTTCGACTGAAAAAGGCGGATGTTTCGATCGCTCAGTATTTACTCAAGAGGCGGAAAGAACCCTCCGCCCCGTAACCGTCCACATCCATCCGCACCATCGTACGTTTCCTCAGAACACCCCCACCCCGTATCGACCCCAATCTTCCGCCTGTATTACCTGTAGTGCTCAAGCAACAGCGGGAGCACGAGTTGAACCCTCTCCCTGTTCCTCAGGGCGATCTCGGCGATCAACACCTCGGCGTACGCCAGGGAAGCCGGCGAGATGCTGCGCGGCGGCGGCGGCGGGGAAAAAAAAAAAGGCGACGGGGGAGGGGAAGAGGGGGGACGGGCGGAACTGTCGGCTCCAACCCAAACCTCAACCTTAGCCCCAGCCTAAACATTAGCTTGAACCTTTTCCTGAAACAATCAACCTCAATCTTGTCCTCATCATCCACTCACTCCCACTGTCTAGCCCCCAACCGTACCTTCCACGTACTTCAACCGACCGAGTTCCATGCGCTCTCCTACATCAATTTCAACCTCCTTGTTTTTCGTGGAAGTTGATGGAATCTTCCATGGGAATACATAATAGTTACGGAAGTAGATGGGAGCTTCCACTCACCCTCCACTTTATCCCGAACCCCAAAGGGAACCTGAGCATCATCGGTAGCCCCAACCTAGACCTACATTTCAAGCGCGAAGTCAACACCGCCCTCATCCTCAACCTCAAATCACATCTAGAAAACCCAGCCACAACCTCGAACTCTACCCTATCCTCCGGCCGCTTATCTCAAAAGCTATTACGGGGGGCCATACTAAATAGGACCTGCGGTACACACAAAAAAAAAAACCCTACAAATTCCGCTATTTTTACTAACAAGATTTGGTTCTCATGACTATGGTTCCCCCTCGTAGCAGTAACGTTGGCATTTTCTCTAGATCTCAAACCTCAATCTCAATGTACATACTAAAATCTCCACCATCAGCCTCCACCTTAACCTCAAACCCACAACCCCAACCTCAACCTCAACCCAACGTCGTGTGCCCCGGCCCGCCACAATCCCCTTACACAAAAACCGAAACACAAGCGGACACACCTAAACACACACCAAGCGACGAAGAAAACACATTTTTATCTACAAACAAAGCATACCACCCCTCTCCCCCCCGCCCCCCGCCCCCCCCCCCCCCGCGCCAACTCACGCTTCTATCCTCTCCCCGCCGTCGATCGAAATTGTCGCCGCCGCCACTTCTGCTGCTGCTGCTGCTGCTGCTGCTGCTGCTGCTGATACCCCAGCCCCCTCTTTATCCGCCCTCCCCGCCGCACCCAGTCTTTCGTCTCCAACGTCGCCGCCGCCGCCACCGCCACCGCCACCGCCACCCCTCCCCCACCACCACCACCACCACCACCACCGCTGCCCCTGCCATCACCGCGACTTCCGTCAAGCCTTCGGCGCTCGTGGGGAGGAAGGCCGGCGCGCACTATGTCGATCAGAGCGCGCAGCAGGGCCAAGAGGGCGTCGGCGCCCAGCCGTCGGCTCTCCCCCACGAGGTCTTGCACCCGACACTGGGCGACGCACCGGCGGGCGGAGTAGAGGGGGGAGCCGCGTCTGCCGAATCGAAAACAAAACATACACACACAAAAAACACACACACACCCAAACCGAACCGAACGGCACCGTAACGTAACGTACCGCGCCGGAGCGGGGGAGGGGGGGGGGGGGGGAGCGATGGATGCACGGGAGCGGAGAGAGGGAGAGGGAGGGAGGGAGGGGGGGGGGGGGGGGGGGGGGGGGGGGGGAAGATGGTCACTGCAGTTGCTAGTTGAGGTGGGGTACGGCCGTCTTCCAGCAGCAGTAGTAGCAGCAGCAGCAGCAGCAGCAAAATCTTCCTGTCTTCAGGAGACGCGCAATCATCACCGTGCAACGCCCACCTCGTCACTTCGCGCCCCCGTCGTTGTACCCCCACTCCTACTCCCCCCCATGCTTGCACCCACTCACCCACCCACCCACCCACCCCCCTCAATAAAACATGGAGCAACCAGGGGCACCGGCGCCGAGCGCAAGCCGCACATAGCTTTTCGCTTCTTCGCGCCAACGACACCAACAGAAAAACTAGACAGACCTTCCATGCCACCCCTCTCCCCCCGCCCCTCCTGCCCCCCCTCCCCTTCCCCCCCCTACCCTCTCCTAACGCTACCCTTTCCTACACTGCCCTCTCCTACCCTGCCCTCTCCTCTCCTACCCCCCCCCCCCCCGTCTCCCCGTTCCCCTGCCCGCTTCTTCCATCCAACGCTCACCGGTCCTCATCGTCAGTGGCGTAGCCATCGTTCCTGTCCGCTCCTCCTCCTCCTCCTCCTCCTCTTCCTCCTTGTGCAGCAGGGCCGTACTCTTCGACGGGCGCGGCGGGTCTTTCTCCCCCTCCGCCTCCTCTTCCCTCCCCCAGACCGCCTCCGTCAACGTTGAAACCGATACTACTGCCCAAAGTTTCGGGGCGACCCAGCCCTTCTCCTTCGGAGAAGGTGTCGTTCCAAACTTCGACGATCTGCTGGTGCTGGTAGCGGTGGCTGTGGCGGTTTTGTCGACGTTTTTGTTGGCGGTGGTGGTTGGGGTCTCCCCCACCCCCCCCCCGTCGCCCCTCCTCAAGGGTTTCCAGTGGCCTTGGCAAGGGGCTTTTTTCCCGGCCGGGTGAATCGGTCCCCGAGACACTCGGGGACGTTTCGAGGGGTTCGTACTGAGTAACGGGGGGCGGGGGGGGGTGCGCGCGGGGGCCAAGGAAGGGTGGGTAGACGGCGATGCATCTAGGGGGCAAAAGGAGAAACTGCTCTGGTTCTAAAGAATAAGAGGCGTCTCTGAAACAGCGGGGGTCAGGGCGGGCGGGGTGTACTTGTGCACAATAGGGGAAAAACTTAACTCTGATTTAAAAAAACAACAACTATTATTTTAACAAACACCTTGCAAAAAAAAACGGGGGGGGGGTAGAAAATGAAAGGGAGGGACAGCTAAACGTTAGACGGCGGCCTGCGTGTATCACACGGGGAAAAGAGACGGCGCTCTGCTTTTTCCACGCAGAAAATATGTAACACACAAAAAAACAAAACACAAAAAAAAAAACAAAAAAAAAAATCTTCTCGCGACAACGTCGGTGGGATGCAGGGCAAAAGCTCAAGCAACCAAAAACGCTGTTGTGTATCGCGCGTCGCGCGTATCGCATCCTCACCTGTCCCCTATTCGCGGCCACCACCGGCTGCCTCCCCAGCACCCACGACAGGATAGAGCCCCCCCGCCCGCCCCCTCCTGCGCCCCCACCCCCCCCCCCACCCCCACCCCCGCCTCCAACGCCACCCCCGCCCATTCCCACGGCGGAACCCGTGTCCCCATCAGCGCCACCACCGCTGATGTGTCCGCCTTGTCGGGCCCTGCCCGAGGAGGACGAGGCGGCGGCCGCAGCGGCAGCGGCGGCGGCGGCGGCGGCGGCGATTCTATGTCTGCGCTCGGCGATGGCCTTGAAATCGCCAGCGACCACGGCCTCGTTAAAGGCGTCGCGATCTCTTCTTTCGAGGAGGTCTTCATCGCTCTCCGCCAAGGCCTATTCATCGAAGGCAGCAGTGGCCGAACAGATGAGGGAAGACAAGGAAAGGGTCGGGGTTGGGGTTGGGTTGGGTTGGGTTCGTTTGGCTTGGCTTCGTTTGGGTTGGAGTGGGGCGGGTTTGGGGGTCGGGTGGTGTAGGGTTGGGTTGGATGAGACATGCACACGCGTCGTAGGATGAAGGCTTTCCAACGGTGATAGTCGCCATGGTGACAGAAACCGCAACAGCAACCGCAACTGCAACCACAACCGCAAGAACAAGCACCGCACCACCACAGCACACACACAACAGCCCTTCTTCCCTCACCTGTTTGGGCAGAAGGTGCAGGTCCCGCATCGCGAACACGACAAGCAGGAGAGAAACCCAGCCTTCCCTCATGTGGTCCCCCAGACGGTGCGCGACTCCGAACGCCGCTAACGCCGCCGTTCTCGCGGCAGGGCTGCTGCTGCTGCTTCTCCTGCTGCTGCTGCTGCTGCCCAGCGTATCAACCCCTACAGCCACCGCTTCCCCCTCCCCCTCCCCCTCCTCCTCCTCCTCCTCCTCCTCCTCTTCCGCCTCCTCCTCCCCCTCAGAAGGATCTCCTCGGTCGACCCGGGCGTCGACGAGGTTCCGTCGCCGGCGTCTGCTGGAATCAAGCAGTCCGGTGAACCGGCAGAGCAGCAGCAGCACCTTGTCGAAGGCATTCTGCATGATAGGGTGGGTGAGGGGGTGGGTGGGTGGGTAGGAGGGTGGGTGGGTGAAAAGGCTAGCATTGTCGATTTCGATACCCCTTATCGTTTCTGTCGTCGTTTCTTGTTGTCGTTATCGTTACTGATAAATGTGTAGGGCTGGGCACTGCCACAGTATCTACTGGCCCTACTGGTAGTAATCTACTGATTGGCCTGGCCAGTACGTTCGCCAGCAGTTTTGATACTACGTACCCCCAAGAGACACGCCATGAACATGGTACGGGAACCCACTAAAATGCGCTTCGGGAGGAGAGACCAGAGAGGAGAGACAGCAGGCTGCTGCAATCCATCCGGCAAACTGGTTTGGTTGCGACGACAGTATAACAATCGCTACTGACTGACCCAGCCAGCGCCAGCGACAGCGCCAGCGCCACTGCCCAGCAGCCCTGTCGACACTGCCGATATGGTCACCACTATCGTCTTATCTCTGATTGTCGCCCGGCGTCCGTCCTACCCCTCTACGAGAGTCAACTACGCACCCTTCTCATCGATGGCTCTTTTTCGCTCCCATCCCCATACGTGTGCACTATCCGCGGGGGGGGGGGGGGGGGGAAGCGTCAACCCCTTGCGACGCGACCGTCCCTTCTCTAACAGCACAACATCAAAGCAAATATCGAAACAACGGCAACCCCCCCCCCCCCTTTCTATACAATGTAGACATAGGTTGGGTTGGCGTCCGTTGGCAACGACACTGTGAGCATGCCGCTCCCTGCTTGAGCTATATACGTGGACAACCAGGGTACCGTTTTTGTTTTTTGTCCTCTTGTTTTTTTTTCGGGCGGGCGGTCACAGCTGGGGGTCGAGTTAGATCGTTTGTGCGAGGTGAATATCCTTTGCTCCGCACAAGTGGGAATGATCGTATCACGTACCAGGTAGTGTTCATGGTAATAAGGCACCCAAGAGGCAGTTACATAGTACTCCCATTTGCTGTCTCTGAAGCTGCCTGCACTGGAAATAAAATCAACTCATCGAAGCTGTCATCCATATGCAAGTCCGCCTCAAAAAAGCGGTTCTTGGTAGGATGCAGCTCACCCTTCATGCGACTCGCCAGACACCTCACGGCGCCTTCCCGCTCGGTACAAGCAATGTCTGCCTGGTTGGTGAAAACCCGACGTGCTCCGTCCCCGGCATTGTAGGGATGCGAGGGTCTAGGGTCATAACGACTACGGCCATGCATGATATCGAGTACATCTCTCCTATCAAGTACCACCCCCCCTCCCCCCCCCGACGTGCTCCGTCCCGGCATTGTAGGGATGCGACGTCTATGGTAATGTAATACTTCGTACGACTACGGCCATGCATGGCATGAGTACACCACCCCTCCCCCCCCCCTCCCGCTCTCCCTCTCCCCCCCCCCCCCCCTCTCCCCTTCCCCCTCCCCCTCCCACCCCCCCACCCCCAAAAAAAACATTATTCTATGTAATACAAGGAAACAACGAAATGGGCGCCCATTTGTTGAAGAGGCGACTCTATTAGGAGTCGTACGAAAGGGTGCTCCGTCTCGGAAGGGATGGCCGTGGTCAGTGGTCAGAATGACCAAGGCAAGCAACAAATGACTGTGGCCCCCCCCCCCCCCCCCCTCCCGCAGATGAACTTGTACCCGTGAACACACCTGTAGCCCGTGGTGGGTAACCTGACAGCTTTGCAACAAGCAGGAAGAGGTCAACGGACGCCCCAGAGCCGGTGCATCTTGTCCATGCTGCCGTGCGTGCGCCAGAAGCGGACAAAAAACATGCGGCGGGTGGGCGGGGTGGGATTAAGGGGGCGAGGGAGAGGGGAGCGGGGGGTAGGGGGGGGGGTGTTTCGTCAAATCCCCGTTACTTACAAAAGCAACGAGATGGTCCTAAGGACAAACTACTTGGAACTTGGAAGGAACTTGGGGGCTAAAAAAGGGAGGGGAGGGGGCGGGGGAGGGAGGCGTACTCATTTGTTGCTTGCCATAGTCATTTGACCATTAACCACGCATCCCGTTCGAGACGGAAAGGGCGGGGGGAGGGGGGGGGGGAGGGGGCGGGGGGGGGGGGGGTTGTGTACTCGATAGGAGAGATGTACTCCATCTCATGCATGGCCGTAGTCGTATGGCCATAGGCCCTCGCATCCCTACAATGCCGGGACGGAGCATGTCGGTTTTCACCGACCAGGCGGGGGGGGGGGGGGGGGGGGGGGGAAAGGGCTAAGCATGCCGCAGGTGTCGCCCTGAAGGAGTTACTGGCTCATTCTCATTCTCATCGGTTCTCAGATCATGATCTATACAGTAGCTCCTCCAGGGACGACAGATAGATCCCCTGATCTGCATGATCTAACAGGCACACATAGCAGCTCATTGTGTTGTCGGGCGGGGAAGGGAGCCGTAGAATCTGAATGTTCTGGCGCATGTTTCCTGGGTTGGACCTGAGACACACGGCATATCATGCAGAACATCCCACAAAGGCCGGTTAGGATCACTATCGTATCGTGATCGGTCGTGTCCGACTTGTGCGGTCCTTTTACTTTCTAGAGACAGGAGAGGTGGGGAGGCGGCGGTATGCAATGGTTGAAGTCATTCCCCTCTAGCAAGGGGAAAAACACACACACACACACACACACAAAAAAAAAAAAGCTCTGAGCTTTCCAAGCGCTTCGGACGAAAAAAACACAGCAGCAGCAGCAGCAGCAGCAGCAAAACAGATACTCCAACACCAACACGACGGGTAAAACCACATCATGAACACCATCACCCACCACCACCACCACCACCACCACCACCTCCTCCACCACCAGTAGAAACACAAAAAAACGACGAACAATAATATTCAAAACCCAACATCCACCCATACCCCCCCCCCCGCCCTCCCCCTCCCCCGACTACGGCCATGCATGAGACATCTCGTATCCACTACACCCCCCCCCCCCCTTCCCCACGTATCTCACCGTGCCCGCGAAGGCCGCCGAAGCAGCCTTGAGCACCGACGGCCAGCAGGCGCAAAGCACGTCTCGATCGTACTCCTCCAGCGCCCCTCTCCCCGCCGACCCTAACGCCTCCGCGTACACACAGCCATATCGTTGTCCCTGCCCTGTCGACGGATCAGGTCTTGCCACCTTTATCGCCGTCGGTCATGGAGGGGGAGGGGGAGGGGGAGGGGGGAGGGGCAGGGGGGGGGGGGGGGGGGGGGGGGGGGGGGGGTGTACTCATGTCATGCATGGCCATAGTTGGGTTGTGTACAGAGGAGGGAGGGGTGGGGGGGGGGTGTAACTCGATAGGAGAGATGTACTTCGATATCATGCATGGCCGTAGTCGTATGACCCTAGACCCTCGCATCCCTACAATGCCGGGACGGAGCATGTCGGGTTATCACCGACCAGGCAGACATTGCTTGCACCAAGCGCGAAGCGCCGTGAGGTGTCTGGCCAGTCGCATGAAGGGTGAGCTGCATCCTACTAAGAACCGCTTTTGAGGCGGACGTGCATATGGACGACAGCTTCAATGAGTTAATTTAATTTCCGGTGTAGGCACTTCCAGAGACAGCAATGGGAGTACTATGTAACTGCCTCTTGGGTGCCTTACCTTGAACACTACGTGATACAATCATTCCCACTTGTACGGAGTAAAGGTTCTTTACCCCCGCACAAATGATCTAACTCGACAACCAGCTGTGGGCGACCGCCAAAAAAAGAAAAAGAAAAAAAAGGGGGGCGGGGGGGGGGGGGTACTCGAAGAGGGGGGGTGGAGTTCCGGTTAAAACCCGTTTCAATATTCCAGTGACTGTTAGACCGAGAGGGGAAAAGGGAGGGGGACGGGCGTGGGGGTTGCTGCAATCAAGTAATTGCAGCGCCGATCCTTTCACCACGACACAGGACACGCAGACACATGCAATGTAAACACACGAGGGCGTGCGCATTGAGGTGAGAAAGGAGAGCTTCAGAGGAAAAGATGAAATAGGCGCCGGCCGGGGGGGGGGGGGGGGGGGGGGGGGCAGAAGGGGAATGAGAGGGAGAGAGAGGGGGGATGAGAGGGAGAGAGAGGGGGGAGGTGAAGGGGGGGGGTGGGGGGCGGAGGCGGAGGCGGAGACGGAGACGGAGGACGGAGACGAAGACGGAGGGAAAAGAGGAGTGAAATCGGGGCAGGGGGAAAACACACAAAACAACAACGCCTCTCACCCGTTTGCAGTCACGACCGCATCGGGTCCCCCCCCCCCCTGGTGGTGATGGGTTCCTCTTTTATGGAGGCGTACACGGACTCGAGGAAATCGCGGGGAAGGTCGAGGGTCCCGCTGATGTCGCTGCCGTAGTTCGCGTTGTTGAGGAAGAAGCCGTGGCGAGTCATGCGGTTCTCCGGTCGGATGTTGGGGTTGTGGAGGTCGGTGTTGAGCATGATCTGGGTGGGAGAGGGGGGGGGAAGGGGGGGGGTACTCATATTATCACAAACCAATCAAAACAAAAATTGAGGCCAACCAAAACGAAACCCCGCAAACCGAAAATAACCGAACCGCACGGAACCGCACAGAACCCCCGCAGACCGAAAATAAATGCCATCGCAGTGACTATTAGTATTAATAGTAGATTGTCACGCCCGGGTTGGCATTTATGGTAACACAAGAGAATAAAAAACAAAACAAAAAAACACGTAAAAGTGAAACCAAACCAAACAAGAAAACAGCTACCACTCGTAAAGGAGTACAAAAAAAAACACATAACACAACACAACACAAACACAACACGCAAGTTGCGGCAGAGATCGAGACATCGAGGTCGGGGGGGGAGGGGTGAGACAATCACGAGGATAGAGCTCACCACGCTGAAGCTGAGCAGATAGGCCACGTCGGGCGAGGCCAGCATGCCTCTGGCGGCCTCGAGGCAGTCTCTGTACGCCCGCTGAGCGAAGGTCTGCCAGAGTCGGAAAAAAGAAAAAAAAAAAAAAAAAAACCCACACACACACGAAATGAAAAAGACAAGAAAAAAAGAAGTACCACGTACATACGTACGTATGTATATACGAAGCACCCCAAAACGGTCAAGATAAAATGAAGAAATTTCAAAATTAGATGTTCAACAGCCTTCAACCCTTTTGTTAGGAGTGCAGTGCCGTTTTGGGGACAACCTACTTAGAAATTGAGTGGTTTGTCCCCAAAACGAGACTGCAGCCCTAAAAGGGTTTAACCTTCTTCTCTCCCGCCTCTTCTTGAACTGTTCCGTATATGTATAGCACTCTACAGCCGTTTTATTCTGCACTTACACTATGCGGTCGCTGTATGGGTACCATGAAATAGTAAGTCCATGTGTGGATCTGATCGGCATTGTTCTGAAACACGGAAACATAAGAAAAAAAATATATTTCGCGATGTCGTTGTAAGCAACAGCAGTGCGTAGGAGTGCGCAGCAGCAGCACACTTGCTTAACCGGGGAATAGACCAACCAACGCTAGCCATCGGCTGGGTTCGTCAGCCGACTTGTCGACTAAAAAAGTCAGTTAGTATGCTAACGGCAACTACCGAATAGGGTAGTCAATAGTTCGTGGTTTCCTGTCGACTCGGAGCTCTAGCACCACGGCAACATGGTCTTGGGACTATTTCAGCTCCAGCGGTAACGCAGTGACTAGTGATTAGCAGAGTGTCACGTCCGGGTTGGCATTTACGGAAGGCGTACTGACAGGACACGAAAGTCAGATATCTAACGACCGCAGGTAACATGCATCGCGACCAGCTCCGACTGTGACATAACCTTGGCGGCTGTCGTGTTACGCTTGTTCGTGGTAACGATTCCTTTACAACATACGTCGAGTGTTACGTTATCCGACCCTCGTCTATGGAAACACTTCAGCCAAAATTGGCCTTCGAACGGCGTGACGCAACAGAGCCAATGCTGGCGCAGATACCAACAAGCATGGGTCGCTAGTAGCAGTGCTACGCTAGGGCGTCGGCTCTTGATGAAAGCTAGCAAAGCGTTACCATGCCCTGTCGAACACTCCCTGGAAAGCAGCAACATGTTCTCAAAGCTAGAAAATAGGCGGACGGCGACTCACGTACAAGGCAGCAGCTACGCGATTGCTCCTCTCTGTGGCGACGCTTACAATACTGAAAGGACGCGGTCGAGCCTCTCTTTCAGGTCCCACAGGGTAGATGAATGCTACCCGGGTGCCACGTCCTCCGGGGTGCGCTATTTTTCGACAGCTTTGACGACTTTTGCTCGCCTTTTTGCGCGGGCTTGCTCTTCCCCATGCGGAGCTGAAAATAAACGTGTACTACGTACCTGGTACGTGAAACGGTAGAAACCAGCGCTTTTTTTCGTCCTTTTTACACTACTAGTAGATGAATTCCTCAACTCCCTTTGTGAATGAAACTCGTTCCTTCTGTCAATGTATTCCATTGATGCTGTAGACGAGCTCATCCCGAAAACCTTCCTATTCATTCATGATGCCCACGAACTCCTTTCTCCACACATCCTAAACTTCGTCCACCCATTCCCTAACTCGTGCTTATCCGTCCAGCCCTTCACGTTCAGCCACCGCCCCCCTCTTCCCCCTCCTACTCGACACCAACCAACCAACCAACCACCCCACTCACGTGCAAGATGCGGTCGATCTGCTGAGCCTCCCCGGGCAGCCTAAACGCCTCCAAGAACATCCGAAGCGACGCCAGCAGCCCCTGCGCCCGGAAATCAAACGTTTCCACAAAAGCCTCCAGCACCTCTGCATGGAACTCCGCGGAGTCCCCCCGATACACCCCCTCCCCCTTGTCGCCGCCGGATTCACCCTTGCCTCCCGAACGCCTAGCTTTCCTTCCATGTGACCCAGCACTAGCGGTGCTCACCACCTCCACCCCCATCCCCACCTCCGGCTCCGCCTCTGCCGCCATCAAACTCCGATCGCTTCCGGTCGTCTTCGTGGACGCCGCTTCCTGCTGGCCTTCCGCCACGGCGCTTTTTTCCAGGTAACTCCCGGGTAGCCCGATGCCATCTTCGTCGGCCCACCCCTTCACCCGCCGGGGCTGCTGCTGCTGCTCCTGCGGCTGCTGCTGCTGCTGCTGCTGCTGCTGCTGCTGCTGCTGCTGCTGCTGCTGCTGCTGCTCCTGTTCCTCCTGCTCTTGCTGTTCCTGTCCCTGTTCCTGTTGCTCTTGCTGTTTCTGTTCCTCCTGCTGCTGCTGTTGTTGCCGCTGCTCTATTTTCTTATTCTCCTCCGCTCCCACCTCCACCCCCTGCTTCTGCTTGTGCTGCTGCTTCTTTTTTCCCTGTCCTGCTGTTTCCTTGCCCTTGCCAGCACCACTTCTCTTGACACCGACCTCCCCGAGGTAGCCGCCCACCGCCGCCTTGTCCAGGCCCGGTGTCGTCCGCAGGAAGTCCGCGACCTCTGCCGCGTCTAGCGGTCCAGGCGAAAAGACGCCCTCCGATTGGAGCAGCTTGAGCCCCTCCCGCGGCTTCGCGGCGAACGCGACGGCCCCGCGCGCCAGCGAGACCTTGCGCCTCCGCGCCTCGCGGCACCGGGAAGGCGATGGAAGTCCCGTATCTACTACTACTGCTATCGCTGCTGCCGCCGCCGCCGCCGCCGCTGCCGCTGGTGATGTTGCTGCTACCGATGATGGTAGTGGTGTTGGTGTTGGTGGTGGTGGTGGTGGCGGTGGTGGCGGCGGCGACGGCGAAGCGTTCGGGGCCCGCTCCGTCGCATGGTTTGCGCCGCCCACGGGATTGTCGCCCACGGCGTTATCACCACCACCAACACCAACACCACCAACACCAACACCACCAACACCAACGCCATCAGCACCAACACCAACACCCACACCAACACCACCAACACCAACGCCACCACCACCACTACTGGTGTCATTGTGACTCGAGAAGGAGGGATCGCACGTCAGGTCTTCGGCGGCGACGCAGCGCTTGTGCAGGCGGCGGAGGGCGGCGGAGAGGGAGGCGAGGCAGAGGGACCTCGCGCCGGGGAGCCGGTCTGGTGCCGCGTAGGCCCCGTCTGCCAACGCCGCCACTAGCAGCTCGGCGAGGTTCGATCGCTTTTGCGCAGTGATTTGGGTGTTGGTGTGTGTCGTCGTGGTTGTTGTCGATGTAGGTGTGAGTTTGGGTTTTGGTGGTGGTATGGTGGCCGCGACGCAAAAACAAAATAACGGACAAGATAACGAGAGTCAGATGAAGACGGGGGGCGGGAGGAGGGAGGGGGGGAGGGATGAAGGGAGGGAGGAAGGAGGGAAGGAGGGGGAAGGGGGGGGGAGGCGGGGGGGGGAGGGAAGAGGAAAGAAAGGAGGGGAGGAAAGAGGGAGGGAGGGCGGGAGGGAAAGGTTTACCCCTTACCAGGTACCCTGATATAAAAATGCACCCACAATTCGGGGAGGGGGAAAAAATCTCGGTAGTACAGTTGGACCATGCTCGGAGTAGCAGAGGGGTCCAGGGAAGACGGGCCGCCGTCACAACTACAAAAAGCGCAACTATTACGGGGCGCCATACTAAATGGGACCAACTATTGTCAGGAAAAATAGCGAAATACATACCTGGTAGGGTTTTGTGTGCACCGTAGGTCCTATTTACTATGCTCCCCCGTAGTATTAATAGTATGTAAGACAAGTCGGGGCGTGGCAAAATGTCATGCAACCTGCCCAACAAACCGAAGAGAGCTTCGGCAGGCGTTCGTCGGCTAAGAATAAAAAGAAGGAGAAAGAAGAAAAATAAAAAAGACCGACCTAATAATAATATATAATAATATATATATATATATATATATATATATATGCAACACTGTCAAAAACACACACGGTTCGCGGTTAGATACCTATAATGAACCCTCCTGGAACCCCAGAGAGGAAAAAAACGACGGCACGAAAAAGGACGATTACAGCAGCGGCCACCACGTGATCGGGAGATGACACTCCTACAGCATGGTGTCCGAGCGACATGGTTGAACGCAAGGAGCCGTGCGCAACGGGTGCATTCTGATCCTGCCCGTAGGGGCCGGGGCGCTCAACGCTGCTCTGCCCGTAGACCGCTCGCTGATGGCACCAAAATTATCAACCATTGCGTCGCGGTCGCTATGTCGCGCGGGGCGTCCCTAAGTTTAAAAAAAATAAATAGTTACCCCTGGTATTAATAGCAAGAGAAAAACGCCTGCCCGTCGAGGTGCGAGCGGTCACAGGTCCACTGCAGCTGCACCGCGGAAGTGCGCCAAGTAACGCTCGACTCTGTTTCCAACTATGTTTGGCGCCCCCCCCCCCCCCCCCCCCCCCCATAAAAATAAAATAAAATAAGATAAAAATATAAAAAAAATGGGTGCACCACTTGGTTCCCCTCGAAACCTGCATAATGCCTCTTAATAGGCGGGAAAACCGCGTGCCACTCCGAGCGGACATGTGAGGAGCGTCTACACACTAACATGAAGACCAAGCGTTCCTTATATTACGGGGGACCACATCAAATAGGACCTACGGTACAAACAAAAACCTATATATTTCACTGTTTTTACTAATAATATTTGGTCCTATTTACTATGGTCCCGTCCCCCGTAATAGTATCGCGCAGGGTGGTATAAACTCGAGACGCTTCCTGTGACAAGAAGCAAGGGCCCTTTTTGGTCAAAAAGAAGAAAAAAAAACTGATCTCAAGGCTTTGGGGATTAATTTTTTCGTAATAAACTTGGGCTTTTCTCAAAATCAGTTTTAGGGTTGAGGTACGGGATTGCCATAGTATAATCAGAATGAGGGGAGCCTCCGAGAGTTTAGGTGCTACTTTTTCGTACCGTAGCATGACTCTCGAGCGGGGATGATTTTCCAGTCGTTGTAGTAAAGTAATTGATAGGGTTGGATCGAGGGTGCAGGTTTTCCAGCAGAGGCGTTCGCCGGCAAGAAAAACGACAAGAACAAAAATTCTACATGTTGATTTTTTTTTTGTGTCGACGCGCGACCCCACCCACCTCGACGTCACAGTCGTAGTTGACGTAGACTTCCACCAGGAACGTCGGCTCAGACATGAAGTCGCATAAACACTCTAGCGTCATCTAAACGACACACAGCGGCAGAAGGTGGCGGAGGCGAACGGTGGGAGCGGGGGGAGAGGCAAAAGGTTTAGACGACCTAGAAGGAAGCAGAAGAAACCGAAAAACAAACCAAATATGCGGACAGACAGATCATCTACAGATAGATCTAGAGATAAATATCATCTAGAGATAGATCACGTCTACAGACATATCATCTGCAGATAGATCATCTACAGATCATCTACAGATATATCATCTACCCTGCCGCTACGAGAAGCTGTGCAGGATCTGCATACAGCACAGATCCAACCCACAGGAAACCTGTCCAAAATCATGAAGGGTGTATGTACTTCCCGCGCTACTATTAACATTAATACTCGAGGGTCTAAGGTCATACGGCTACGGCCATGCATGATAATGAGTACACCCCCCCTATTATATACCAGGTATAGGTTGGTTTAGCGTCGGTTGGCAACGGCACTGTAAAACATGCCGCTCACTACGTGAGCTAGACAACGAGGGTACCGCTTCTTTTTTTTAAAATATTATTTGGCGGTCGGTCACAGCTGGTTGTCGAGATAGATCGTTTGTGCGAGGTGAACAACCTTTACTCCGCACAAGTGGGAACGATCGTATCACGTAGTGTTCAAGGTAAGGCACCCAAGAGGCAGTTACGTAGTACTCCCATTGCTGTCTCTGGAAATGCCTACACAGGAAATTCAATTCACTCATTGAAGCTGTCATCCACATGCAAGTCCGCCTCACAAGCTGTTCTCAGCAGAATGCAGCTCACCCTTCATGTGACTCGCCAGACACCTCACGGCGCTTCGCGCTTGGTGCAAGCAATGTCTGCCTGGTCGGTCACAACCCGACATGCTCCGTCCCGGCATTGTAGGGATGCGATGGTCTATGGTCATACGACTTCGGCTACCTGGTATGTATGAGATCGAGTATGTATCTCCTATCGAGTACCTCTATCGAGCACCCCCCCCCCCGCCCCCTCTCTCCCTTGCTTCTCCCCACTCCCACCCCCCCTCCCCCCCCAGGGTCTTAGAACTACCAGAGGCCATGCATGACATGAGTACACCACCCCCCCCCTTCAGGGTCTATGGTCATACGACTTCGGCTGCTGCCGTGGATCATACCGGGTACACCCAGATCAGGAACATGATCATGAAGCGGGAACCGATCATCTACGTACGTACTGTGGATCACGATTTGTCCGACGTGCGCAAGGAATAGGAACAAGAGAAGGGTTAAGCCGTCGCCCTTTTAGGGAAAAACTGCAGTCCCGTTTTTTGGGAAAGAAACAGGTTAAGCCGTCACTCTGTTAGGGCAAAGATGCAGTCCCGTTTTTTGGTGGGGACAAAAACCACTCAAGTTCTAGGCGGTTTGTCCCCAAAACGCGATTGCGGTACTGCAAAGGGTCATGACCCAACTGCTGCACGCGAGCACGCTTTACACGGCAGGGGGGGGGGGGGTGTACTCGATAGGAGAGATATACTCGATCTCATGCATGGCCGTAGTCGCATGACCATAGACCCTCGCATCCCTACTACGCCGGGACGGAGCATGTCGGGTTTTCACCGACCAGGCAGACATTGCTTGCACCAAGCGCGAAGCGCCGTGAGGTGTCCGGCGAGTCGCATGAAGGGTGAGCTGCATCCTACTAAGGACCGAATGTTGTGGGGCGGACTTGCATATGTATGACTGCTTCAATGAGACACGGCAGGGGGTGGGGGGGGGGGGGTGCGTGGGTGCGCCTGCAACTTTTTGAAGGTTCCTCCTCGCTTTTGAGGAGCTACTCGGACACCTCACCCCTCACCCTTCGCCCCCCCCCCACAAAGCAAAAATAAACAAAACATACCAGTAATTTTGAGGAAATTGTTTAGGCTTGGGGGCCTTCTGGGCTCAAACCTTTTCTGACGCGTTGAGGTCCCGCGAGTGAGAGAGAAAAACACCGGTATTGGACAAATAGTTAGTTCCTGGTATGATATTTTTCTCCTGGTGTCTTTGTGTTTTGGACTGCTGCTGCATACCTGGAATAGCTCAACCAGGGAATTTCGATTAAAAAAAAAAAGTTCGAAGTCAGTCGTGTTTCGAGACGATATATTGAGTTATTTCGCTATGCGAGGAGGGGCTGAGAAAATACAGAGGCACCAATCACGCCGATAAGTATGTATGTGTATGTATGTATGAATGTATGTATATATGTATGTATGAGTTTTGACCAAATCCTCGATCTCACAGCTGTTTTTTACCTCATATACCGGGTGTATATGTTATATTTACCTGGTATATATTTACAACGCCGTGGCATTGCTCTGACGAACACAGCTTTGCAACACACACGGTATTCCCAGTGGCATTGGAGGCGTGCTCGCATAGGTGGGGGAGGGGTTTTGCGGTTGTAGGACCACAAACTTTCCCGCTGACATAGTTCCTCCTATTATTAAACTGAGCTACCCATTCCATTTGCATCAAAAGGATGCAATACTGCGTATCGATATCTGCTGGCGCATCTGATCGGGCTTCGGGGCTAATCTTACTTACGTACAACGTTTCTCTTATACGGCTCATGCTTATCGGAGAGCTTTTTGGCCAGAATTTTCAAAGTTTGGAAATAATTGGAGATATGTATCAAGATACGGAGGCGTTCTGTCACTATTCGTGATATTCTCCAGAAGCAAAAAAAAAACAGCTTTGTTAAATTTCACATATTTGGAGAAAAAAAACCCAGGAAAATCTGGAAGATTACAAAATTGCGCGAAAGAAACATGGAAAGTATAAATTATGGGGAAAAAAGCTCTCCGAGAAGAATTACCCTGAGTTGGTTGCTGGGTGGCGTACAGAGCTCGCCACGTAAGGCCCTTCATAAAATAAGGCACTACCCCTGTACCTAGACCGTGGCATTGCTCTAACGAACACAGATTCGCAACGCAAACGGTAATCCCAGTGACATTAGATATAATTTCTCAGTTTCAGGAGCGAAAACAAAAATCGGCCAAAAAGTATATATATATATCGTAGCATGCGTAAAAAAACGATGAAAATAAAAACACTGACGATATACCAATAAAAACGTATCACGGCACGCACATCAGCCGGGCGACGACGAGAACACAGGGAGAGCGGGCGAAAACGCCCTCTTCAAAGGAAACCCGAGCTCTTTTGATCGGAAACAAACAGAACACGTATATTCAAGGGGGGCTCAGCTAAAAACATATACGTACGTATAGCTATTTATATGGCAGCAGTAGAGGCCATCGCAGAAGAGGGAAACCCATTGACGATTTTTTTAGGACACACCCCTCGAATTCTACAGCAGTAAGTAGGCGTTTCGGGGGACCATAGTAAATGGGACCAAATATTGTGAGTAAAAATAGGGAAATGTATAGGTTTTTGTGTGTATGGTAGGTCCTATTTACTACGGTCCACCGTAATAGTTGTGTCCCCAAAACGAGACTGCAGTTTGGCTCTTAAAGGGGGAAAAACAAAGAAAAAAAAAGTGTGTCATTATCTCTCGCAATTCATCTCTTGTGTGTGTGCGAGTACGTTGTGCTTGCGAGCGATCGGGAATAGCTAGGTTTATTGCCCAGACAGCAATCTATCGCCCGAGCGTCGACGGCTGTCGGTGTGGTTCGACTGGCACCCTTCAGCTACAACAGCAGTTACGAAGCTCAAAAACGTGCCGATGTGGCTGCCTGTCTCGCTCTATTTCCGTGAAAAAACTGGTGCATCGATAAACCAAACACGTGAAAACAAAAAACAAAAACAAATCACGTGCGTCACAGACATACAGTCGAGGAGTTCCACTATTCTCCTCAGGAAGCTCGAGCGTGGGCGGCGGGGTGCGGCGGCGGGGTGCAGGCGGCCCAGAGCGTGCTGAACCTCGCATCTCCCCTGAACTGCTATCAACAGCAACGCAATGGCACCGCTCTCCGAAAAACCGATCGACGACAATAGGGTGCTATTTACCCCCCCCCCCCCCTCTCTCAAGCGAGCAGCCCCCCCCCCCCCCCCCCCCCCTTCCGCTGTTGCACCTCACACGCCGTTCGCCCGTCAAACACATGCCTCCAGAAAAATAACCCCCCCCCACAACCCCCTGCTCCATTCCCCTCCCTCTCCCCTCGAGCTGTACGGGAGAAAGTAACTAGCGGACGAGCTGGGATAAGGTGGGATAACGTAGTTGAGGAAGTACAGAAGGATATAGGGGGAAACCAAGAAGACGTGATGCCCGCCGGGAAGTTTGGGAGGTATAATACAAGGCAGAAGCAGGAGAAAGGATAGAAAGGAGGGAAAGGCTAGCGCTACCAAAGCAAGGTGGAATCGGAGAAACACTTACGGAGAGATATACGGGGGATTGAGCGAAGGATTAGGAATGAAAACGTATTCGCACGGCCCAATCGACTTGGCGAAAACGCTGAAGCCGCGATTTCGTGTAGGTGACCTGGACCTGCCAGAAAGAAGAAAGAGGTATACCAGTAGCCGGGAGGAGGAAGAAATAGATGCACAGGTGTGCCCGTGCGGCAAAGCCACAGAGAGTAGAACTCACATAGTAGGAGAATGTGAAATGTGCAAGGAGGAACGGGATGTGTTAGGAGAGGAGAGGAGGGAAATAGACGAATGTGACATAGAGGAGTACGGTACACTATAATAGATAGCAGCGAGAAAACGATCGCTATCCTAGGAGATAGATGGTGGCCGCAGGCGGCCGAACAGGAGGGGGATAAGACTAGGAAACGCTTTCTGTGTAATATACGGAAACAACCTAATGAGCGCCCAAATAGTGGAGGTGTCTCTATTAGGAGAAGGAACGGCGCTCCGTCTCGAAAGGGATGCGTGGTCAATGGTCAAATGACTTAAGGCAAGCAACGAATGAGTACGCCCCCCTCCCCTCGCTCCATCTCTAAAGGGATGCGTGGTCAAAGGTAAAATGGCTACTAGGCAAGCAACAAATAAATGAGTAACCCCCCCCCCCCCCCCCCCTCCGTCCTCGACTACAGATATACCGACAGCTTTACGCGCGTTGGCGACAACAATAAATACTACAACAACAGCAGCAGCAGCAGCAGCAGTAGCAGCAGCAGTCATAACGACGGCAACAAAAAACAGCAACAACACCACCCGTAGCACCAACACAACAAAAATCACCACGACGACCACGACCACCATCACCACCACCACCACCACCACCACCACCACCACCACCACCACCACCACCAACAACAACAACAACAACAACAACAACAACAACAACAACAGCGTCAAGGCCAACGATGACGATGTCCGGAGACCCACCTCGAGCTCGCGGTCTCTAAAAACGCGCCCCCCATCCCGGCCACCGAGGAAGGAGCCGCCGCCGCCGCCGCCGCCGCCAGGAGACATCGCGGGGTCGCGTTGGCCCGCCCCCCCGCCCCCCCCCGCCGCGGCAGCAGCGGTACTGCCGCCAGAAGCGTCCGCTCGATAGGGATCGTCTTCCCCTCCTCCTTTCAGCTGGGACAAGCCTCGCAAAAATATCGCGCCGAAGAGGAACTCAAACTGGACCTGAAGTTTATTTCAAAAGGTTTTATTTTTCGAAGAGGGCGTAGGGGAGGGGGGGGTAGGGAAGGGGTGGGCGGGCGGGCGGGGGACTCAAGCAACACCACTCTGCAGTGCTCGCTCGGGCAGGGACGGCACCATCATCGGGTATCTACACGCTGCATTCGGTAGGCGGCACTTGATGGTCACAATGAAGCCGCACCGCTCGCGGGTGTACCCGTTTTACTCTTACGAGACCGACGCCCCCCCCCCCTCCGAAGCTCAGTCCCCCAGGATGACCGACGCGCAGACCTGATCAAGTCCTCGTCTTTTGTACCTCGTTACTTATTGACTCAGACCACGTCTGTCTTCGGCGGAACGCAATTCGATCGAGAAGGGGTGTATCTAGACCCCCCCCCCCCTCCCCCTCGACGCTGTCATCCATATGCAAGTCCGCCTCAAAAGCGGTTCTTAGTAGGATGCAGCTCACCCTTCATGCGACTCGCCAGACACCTCACGGCGCTTTTGCGCTCGGTGGGTCCAAGCAATGTCTGCCTGGTCGGTGAAAACCCCGTCCCGGCATTGCAGGGATGCGAGGGTCTATGATCATACGACTACGGCCATGCATGAGATCGAGTACATATCTCCTATCGAGTACACCCCCCAACCCCCCCGCCCCCCCCCCCCCCCCCCCAATCCATACCATCCACCGCTCTGCCCACCATCTCAACAGGGTACGCCCACGCCTTGTCCCGCTGTAAAACGCCTTTTACTTCGCGCCCCGCAACCAAAACGCCAACCCTGGTGGTGCAAGCGACCGCAAGCTCACGACATCAACTGCACTCAACCGCAGAGGTGCTATTTTTCCTCGTGCGTCAGCCCCCCCCCCCCCCCCCTCCTAGCACGCCAACCTGTCATGCTATGTCTGCACACCACTGCCCCTCCCACCCCGTCCCCCCCAATACATTCGGAAAGAAAAAGAGAAAAATCGACGATTTGTTGCTGGCTAGGGGACACCCGCCACCCCCCCACCCTCTTCCTTCCCCAGACCATCACTTCTTAAACTACCATCGCGTGTCGTGGTCCCGGGAAAGCCTCCCTCCCTCTCTATACAACCCCCTCCGTCTTGCCTTCAGATGCACCCTCAGGGACCCCCACAGGTAACGGACGATCGATAGCGCCTCCCCCACAACGTTCACGCCACCGCTGCTGCAGGAAACCCCCCAAGAAAACAAAAAAAGAAAGAGCGAAAAAACGAGAGAAAAAAAAAAAACGTTCCCGGTCGACGCAGGTTAAGAGCGGCCGCGAGACGCATCATTTTTTTTTCCCCGATGCCGCGCGGTAGTGTGGCGAGAGGGAGAGAGGACAGCGCGGGCAACAGGGGGAGGGCCGGGAGGAGAGGGACGGGAGGAGAGGGTGCGGAGGAGAGGGCCGGGAGGAGAGGGCGGGGAGGAGAGGGGGAGGGGGGCGGGGGTGGGGGGGGGGGCAGGGGGGGAGAGGTTGAGGGCGTGTCTTAACTCCCTCCAAGGAGCATGGGAACGAGTGGAACGGAACGAGGCTGCTCGTGGTCTTTCGTTCCGTTCCTATCTAAAAAAATATTTTTGGGTCCATGCAAAATCCTGGGTCTCGCCGGTCGAATCGGCACGAACGGTATCTATTGCACATGTCACGGCAAGTTGGTGTCCACATCCATCTTCGGTGGTGTCCATCTACATCAAATAATCTGCTGTTTGTTCCCGCTCGGTCGGGCCGTTCGGTCCTCCCAAACAAGTAAAAGGGGTGCAACACTTCTTTTTCCTCTTCCTATTACGGGGGACCATAGTAAATAGGACCAAATATTGTTAGTAAAAATAGCGAAACATATAGGTTTTTGTGTGTACCGTAGGTTCTACCAGGTATTTAATATAGTCCCCCGTAATAGATATACTATTAATACTGTTTTTCTCGGGCTGCACTGAATCCATTCGTTTCCCACAACCAATCAGCACCAATTCGCGCGGCAAATAATATTCCATTCGGTTCGTTCCAGTGCACCACCCCGTGGCGGTTGGGCGTGAGCGTGGAAAAATGCAGTCCTGATGCTGGCTCTGTGACGCTCGTGCCAATGGCGATGGTGATGGTGTTGACGCTGCACTCTTAACAATGGTTGACACATCTCGAAAAAAAGGGGGGGAGGGGGGGTACTACTTATCATGCATGGCCGTAGTCGTATGACCATAGACCTCGCATCCCTACGATGCCGGGACGGAGCATGCCGGGTTTACACGAACCAGGCAGACACTGCTGTCATCAAGCTCGAAGCGCCGTGAGGTATTTGGGTAAGTCGCATGAAGGGTGAGCTGCAACCCATTGTAGTAAGAACCGCTTGTGAGGCGGACTTGCATATGGATGGCAGCGTCAATGAATTGATTTATTTTCTCGTGTGGCCACTTCCTGGGATATCAATGGGTTTACTATGTAGCTGCCTCATTGGGTGCCTGACCATATACCAGGTACACACTACGAGGTACGATCATCACCCTTGTGCGGAGTTAAGGTTCTCCCCGCACAAAAATGATCCAACTCCACCGCCAGCCGTGGTGACCGCCAAGGAAAAAAAAAAAAACGGAACCCTGGTTGTCTTAACTCATGCGGTGAGAGGCGTATTTGACAGAGTCGTCGCCAACCCAACCTAAATAAGTGAGGTACATCATACAGGGGAGGGGAGGGGAGAGGGGGGGGGGGGTACTTATACCATGCATGGCCGTAGTCATATAACCATAGAGCCTCGCATCCCTACTACGTCGGAACGGAGCACGTCGGGTTTTCACCGACCAGGCAGCCATTGCTTGCACCAAGCGCGAAGCGCCGTGAGGTGTCTGGCGAGTCGCATGAAGAGGGGGCGGGGGGGGGGCGTACTCATTTGTTGCTTGCCTTGGTCATTCGGTCATCGACCACGCAACCCTTTCGAGACGGAGCGCCGTTCCCACTCCTAATAGAGACACCTCCAACATTTGGGCGCTCATGACGTTGTTTCCATATATTACACATAAAAATGTTTGCTAATCTTATCCCCCTCCCGTCCGGCCGCCTGCGGCCACCATCTACCTCCTAGGGTAGCGATCGTTTTCTCGCCGGTATCTACAGTAGCCTACCACTCTCCTCCATGTCACACTTGTCTATTTCCCTCATCTCCTCTTCTAACACATCCCGCATGTATGAAGCGGGGGGGGGGGAGGGCAATATTCTCGGCAAGAGGCAGTCACTCACGCCGGGAAGACCCGTTCGCTCGCGTTCCCCCACACCAACAACGTGCGCCGATTCTCGGGGATGACAAAAAAAAAATCCGCAACCAACTCGCGGGCCGACCGCTCGTGGTTGCAGCGGTGGCCCCGGGGCGAATCGGCCGTAAAGACGCTATCATGGAAGAGGAAAAATACTGCATCGTCATCGCTGGGGCATTAACAACATACAAGGATTGAGGAAAAGAAAGATGGAAGGGAGGAAGGAAGGAAGGAAGGAAGGAAGGAAGGAAGAGAGGAAGGAAGGAAGGAAGAAAGGAAGGAAGGAAGGATGGAAGGGAGGAAGGAAGGAAGGAAGGAAGGAAGGAAGGAAGTAAGGAAGGAAAGAAGGAAGAGAGGAAGGAAGGAAGGAAGAGAGGAAGGAAGGAAGGAAGGGAGGAAGGATGGAAGGAAGGAAGGAAGGAAGGAAGGATGGAAGGAAGGAAGGAAGGAAGGAAGGAAGGAAGGAAGGAAGGAAGTAAGGAAGAAAGGAAAGGACGAAACGAAAGAATGAAGCGAGAAGGATTGGAAGCGACTCCCGCTCACCTCCCCTGGACCAAGTGCAGGATCGCGAAGAACAGGTCGTCCCTCACCAACTCCAACAGCGGAGGGTACAGCGCCAAAGTCGGGCCCGCCGCGGCTAGAGCAGTCCTCATGAGGCGGAGGCAGAGCACCCTTCGAGGGGTCGGCGCCGAGCCCCCGGCCGACCCGCCACCCCCTCCCCCCCCTCCGCCCCCCCCCCCGCCAACTCCCGTACCCCCTCCGCCTCCTCTTCTCAAAAGCTGGGAGCACAAGAACCCGAAAACTTTCACCACACACGGCAGGCCGCATCCCCCCGCCCCAGCCCCTCGGCCCGCACGCCGCCTTTGCTCCGGAGAAACCCCTCCAGAGTTGCGTTTTTCCACCGCCATCCGGCCGGACTTCACGGAGGCGTTTGCGTCCCGCACCTCTTGCGCGCCGGTAGCGGCGGCGGAAGCGGCAGCGGCAGCGGCAGCGGCAGCGGTGGGCTGTTGCACCTCCTCGACAAAATAGTCCAAGACGCCGTTCTGGGGTACGCGCTGTGTGCTTGTGAGAGGTGCTCGCGTCGCCGCCGCCGCCGCCGCTGCTGGCACTACTGCACGTACTGCCACAGCTGTTGTCGGAAGTTCAAGCGCGTCGGGAAGGCGGGAAAATAGCCAGCGCACTACGATAAACACGCCATCCTCAGCCGCCATCCGCAGCAAAGGGGAGTGCGCTGACTGCTCGTGCCCCCCCCCCCCCCCCCCGAACACCACCACAACCGTCACCACCACCACCACCACCACCACCACCAACACCAACACCAACACCAACACCACCAACACCACCAACACCACCACCAACACCACCACCATCACCACCACGGTCCAGACAGTCAGCGCGGGAAAAAATTCAAGAGGTGTAGGCGGCAGCCAAAAGAGAGAGAAAGCGGAAAACGAGAGCGTCAGGAATGAGCCAAGGAGCGAAGCGAGAGCCGTTCATTTCCGGACACGAGAGGCGCAAACACCGGCATACAGCCGCACGTATAGCGATGAAAGTTAAACGTTCGTGATTATTTACGCAGCAGAGGAAGCCACCAGGCTGAAATCGAGGGTTTTTAACTTCTAACCAGGGTCGTACTACATTACCGGCTCCGGCTTGTGCGCGGTTCTCGAATTCACATGAGGTTCTCAATTAACTATTAATAGTGGTTCTTGAATTTGGTATTTTGTCTCCCAAACAAATAGCACTACCATAGGAGGGCGGCGAAATTGCCTAATTTTTGGTAGACGGGGTGGGGGGGGGGGGTGATAGATATCAACCCCCTGCTGACAAAAAAAAAAAAACTTGAGGTCTTGAGCTTGCGGTTCTTGCGAGCGGTTCTCACAGTTGATCGTTACATTTTCAGTACCACCGGTACGTTCTTGCTCGCATCTGCGGGAGGGTGTATCCCTCATAACCCCCTTCTTCTTCTCCTATGCCCCTCCGCGTCAGTCTTCCCGTCGCAGATCGAAAAAAAAAAAAAAACACTACCGCCACCAGAAGTTGACTAGGTGGTGGGCCGCCGGGAACCGTCCTCCGACTTCAAGCCGACCCCACAAACCGAAGCCACCCACCAAACCGTAGTAAGGCATCTAATTGTGATGTACTGGCGCCGTACGGCATATTGGAGACGGCTAGCCCGTCGAGGACTGCTGCAGAGCCTCAGACGAAAGTTGTGGCACCGAATGCGTCAGGCAGGACTGTGACCTCGGAATATTCCTGGAATCAAGCCACCAAGTAAGAGCCTGTCGTATTTATACGTGCTACGTACCACCATCAACCAGAGTAAATCTCTCGCCCGATCGGTACACACTATTACGGGGGACCATAGTAAATAGGACCTACGTTACACACAAAATCCTACATATTTCCCTATTTTTAGTAACAATATTTGTTCTTATTAACTATGCCCCCCGTAATACCTCGCACTAGGTATATATGTAGTTGGACTCGTGATATATACGAGTACCCGTACATATTTCGAGTTTTCGTCTGCCCGTCTTCCCGTACATGTCGTCCAACAGAAGCGGCGAGTGGTTTACTCTTTGAAATAAACAGCAATGCCTCCATAATAAGGGGGGGGGGGATTCGGGGACGCCGTAATACTCACCATTTGATCAAGGTTGGCCATGCACGTCTGTAGGACCTCCCACACGACCTCGTCGGGAAGCCACGTCCCCGCCCCCCCTTCGAAACATCCAACCAGGACCTGCATGATGCGTGCTCGCACCGCCTCGTCGTGCCCCTGGTGAGTCTCTTCGAACCTGCACCCGATGAGCGCTTCCACCAGTTCTCCCACAGCTTCGGAGGCGTGCACGGAGTCTTCATCTGTGGGTTGTAGGGTTGTGTAAACGGTTTTAACAGAAAAACCGCGGTATAAACGGTTTCATTCGTTGTGCCTTCTCACGGTTTCGAGTTTTATCTTTCTTACCGTTTCGCGGTGTCATCGTTTTATGTTTCTGTTCTTTCGCGGTTACACCGTTTCATGAGAGGGAAAGAGAGAGAGAGAGCACCGACAAGGGAAACTGAAACGAAACATGCCTCCAACGGTGCTGTACGAGTGCCATGCCACATACATATGATGACCACTTCGACACTCGACAAGGCCCACCTATTAGGCGCTGGCCTAGAAACGCCTGGAGCGACCTCAGCGCGGCATCCGTCAGGAGGCCGTTCGCCTCTCGCGACCGCACCACAGCCAGGAACGGCAGCACCAGCACGAGCGTACTAAAGCCGGAGAGGTCTAATCATGAAACGCGCGAGAGACGTCGTGCGTAGGCAGGGGTAGGAGCGGGCGGGGGGGGGGGGGGTACTCGATAGGAGAGATGTACTCGACCTCATGCATGGCCGTAGTCGTATGGGGGGTATGGAACTGACTGCTGTGCGCGAGACAAATTGATTTTACAATAATGACTATTTTTGCCAAAACTGGAAAATCGGAAAACTACTGGTTTCTACTGGCTTCTGTTTTTTTTTTGTGGTTGAAATGAAACATCCCAAAATATTATGCAAGGGCAAGTAATAAAAACGTTTTGAAGCCATCTAAATTTCTCGAAGTTTAAGATTGTTTTTAGATTGAAATCGTAATCAAAAACATTACTATTAACACGCGTAGTAGTTTTTTCATAGGCTCCTCAGAGTCAGAATCGAATTAACCTATACCGGTCGCCCCGGTGGTTCAAGTGGTTAACCTCGAATTCTACTTGTTTGAGTCCTGGGTTCGAGCCCCAGGGGGGTCGGACTTTGACTTCAATTTGCAAAAATAAAAAAGGATTCAATTAATTGTTGAGAGCGCCTTGCAGCGTGGGTAGGCACAATTCGATGCGAGTCGACGAGGGAAGAAAAGGCTAAAATCTTTTCGCGATAAAAATGAAGGCACGTACCGTAGCGGGAAGGGGGGAGAAGAGCCTGCTACGTGACCCCGGATCTGAGTTACGAGTTGGAAGGAGAGAGAGAAGAAGATGTGCGAAGATAATGAATGGGATGAAAAAAAAAAAAAAAAAAAAAAAAAAACATATAATAGTACGTCGAGTATGTCAATGGGGGAGTCCGTGAGAGAGGGGGGGGGGTGGGCCCGATTGGATAAAACTTGCGTTGAAATGCAAAGGGACACACGCTGAGGAAGGGGTGGGTTGATTTGTCTGACCAAATCCAGGATAAAACTTGCGTTGAAATGCAAAGGGACACACGCTGAGGAAGGGGTGGGTTGATTTGTCTGACCAAATCCATGAACGAACCAAAACCGCCCCTCTCCTTTGCTCTACTTGTCAAACTTGGTCAAGCTTCGAAAAAAAAGGCTGCGGTAATACTGCTGCTGCTGCTATAGAAATAAGCACAACGACAGCCACCGACGCAGTAAATTACTGCAATCAATACCAGGTATTTAATAGTGCAAGCGAGACGCGGAGACATGCGTACATAGGAGAGGCAAGATAGTGAGGCATGGGGTACCTGTACTGATACGTAACCGAGTAGAAGGTGGACGTAAATCATCAGTATCACACCAACAGACAGCGACCCGTCATCGGCGTGATAACTGTTGTAGAAAGTACACCGCGAGTCGACGAGGGAAGCAAGAGCTGAAGTCTTCTCGCCATAGAAAGGCATGGCACGAACCGTACACCGTAGCGGGAGGGGGGAGGAGAGCCTGCTATTAATAGGTACCAGGTATGTGTGCCCGCATGTGACTTACGACTACACCAATACGCGAAAAAATATATACATGCGTATTTCGTGCCTGTCGTATCTAGTATGATGACATGGCTTTGCATCGCCCACTGCAGTGCTTACTGCACACGTGGCAACGTAGTATCTCTGTGGCGTAGCTTTGTGACCACAGAACTTGTATCTCTTCTAGGATTGGAGAATCGGCACGGACACTGGTTGTGCTGGATGTCGACGGGTAGAAAGAACGGTTCAATGTGAAGAACACACACATACCTGTTAGCTGGTACATATTCTCTGAATTCGGGGGCCCGAGTTCAGAATATAAAATAAATGTACTGTGGAAGATCAGAATATATAGAAAATTGTATGTATTTCTGTTGCCATAATGCTATACCATGGAAATACGTACCACGTTCGTACTGCTGTGCCAAACGAAACATACACGTAACCACTTACTGCTGCACTTACTATGAATACATTTTTATTTTATTTTTTTTCTCATCCCATTCATTATCTTCGCACATCTTCTTCTCTCTCTCCTTCCAACTCGTAACTCAGACCCGAGGTCACATAGCAGGCTCTTCTCCCCCCTTCCCGCTACGGTACGAGCCTTCATTTTTATCGCGAGAAGATTCAGCCTTTTCTTCCCTCGTCGACTCGCATCGAATTGTGCCTACCCACGCTGCAAGGCGCTCTCAACAATTGAATCCTTTTTTATTTTGCAAATAAAGTCAAAATCCGACCCACCTGGGGCTCGAACCCAGAACTCAAACAAGTAGAATTCGAGGTTAACCACTTGAACCACCGGGGCGACCGGCTTCTGCACTGCCATTAATACAAGGTACCTGGTAGTTATTATTAGGTACACAAGTACAGGAAGGGAAGAAAGAGCGGAGATCGAAGTCGACTGCCCAATGAGCAGTCTCCACCTCTGCTTTATGTACGGTGCCAAGTCGTACGTGCCAGCGTACCTGGTACCTGGTACCAGATACCAGGGTATAATTTTGCGATATCCATGTTTCCATTCATTTGCGATCACCAAGCGCGAAAAGCGACATCTGCGTCTATCATGGGCATTGAAGAAGCTCTGCTACTACTTGAAGCTCTTTCTCGCTTACCGTCGTTGGGCCAACCCCTGATGGAGTCTCTGAGCTCCTTCAAGTCTCTCGTCAGTGCGCTTTCTTCTCCAATTGAGCCATCCTGGCCAATCCATCCACGAGGAGTGTATACATGAGCCATAGCACGAGGACGGAGAGAGCGAGGAAGTGAGAAATGATGAGCGAGGAAATCATAAATCACGACTCACAAAATCGCAAAAATCGCGAAATGTTACGTACGTACCGGTATCTGTTATCGCATAATCAGGACTCTACTCTTCGTCTACGTTCGCTGCTCGCTTCTATAAACTAGAATAGGTGCGTCGAATGCGTTCAACTCTAGCCAGATGCTCGAGGGAGCCTTTAACATGCGCACGTGCCCGACCTTGAACCGGCGTCAGGCACCGAGGTAGTCTTCTTCATAACCCGCGCTCACATAGGTACGTAAACGGGGAGTTTCCGACGTGTAAAAAGTACCAAACTTACCTCGTTGATAACGGCCGATTGTGAGACCGTGGCGAACCGTGCGTTGCGCCTGAGCGCGTCAAGAACGCTCTGAATCTCACAGAGCACATCCCTGCGCGCCTGGCGCAGCATAGGCTCGTCTGGCGTGAGGTAGAGACAGGGGAACTGAGGGAGAGAATGCGGGAAGACTGACAGCCGAAAGTCGCGAAGAACAAAAGTTTAGATCCCCTTATACAAACCGCCGCTAAATGTTGTAGAACTCCCAGAAGTTCGCGTCCACGCTCCACGCTCCACGCGTCCGTGTGTGTGCCCTCTGTTGACATCGCTCTTCCTTGCCATGAGGAGCTTCACGCCCCTTCTCTTTACGTGTGCACTTTCGCATGTTCCCGTGGCAAGGCCCCTGGTTGTTGGCCGCGCAGGTTCAACAGCTTCGCACCGCGGAGCACGACATGTGAACAGCGGTGCTGCTGCGTGGACAATGATGGCAAGACCATCTCAGCCCGTACCTCGCAACATCAAGGATACCGTATCCTCTCTCCGAGCTGCTGTACAGGTGCGCTCCTGTCCTTTACGCGGGGCGCTGGGCCTGTTGGCGTTGTGACGGTGTTAGCGATATGTGGGTGCCGCAGTCGTGGCGCAGACATCATCTTGTTGGCAGCGTTAGTGTGTCCTCTTGTCCTCTACACAGCAGTAGTATCATGATTATTGAGTTCTGGTTGAAGTGGCCGACGGCGCATCAATAAAAGTAGTCGTACGACCTGGACCAGACGTAGAAGGGTATGAATAGTGAACCGCGGCGGCGCTTCCTCCAACCCCCACACACCGTCACAAAGTGCCTCTTCTGTAGCAAGGCGGACTCGATGCCACGGGCTGGCAATGTGAGGTTATCCCTGTGTTTGCCAGCAGCAGCAGCAGCTGCGAGTTGGAGGTGCTCGCCGTCATCTCTTTCGGCGTGAATGTTGTTGTTGCTCTTCTGGGTGTGCTGGTTGAGCAGGATGCCTCTCATGTTACTCGCTTCCGTCACCATGCCCAATCAAATCGCTCTTTTCGAGGAAGTGCTGGTGCCACCGCGCTTCGCTGCCTCTCTCTGTGCAGTTTTCGTGCTGTGTAGACTGCCTCGTTCGGCTGTCGTTGTCGTTTCCACTGGTGCTGGTGCTGGTGCTGTTGCTGCAATTACCCCACCTGGTTCATACATAGACTACCGTACCGTACGTATACCACTCTGGACAGAAATATAAGGACCATGAGCTGTTACGGGGGGGCATATTCAATAGGACCAACGGTACACACAAAAATCTAAATATCTCGCTATTTTTACCAACAACATTTGGTTCGATTTACTATGGTCCCCCGTAAAATATGAACACTGAACGGTCCTGATACGTAAGCCCAGAGAAACACGTAAGATACCACACCCCCTGCTGTGACTAATTTCAGAGCCCATTTTCTGCAAAACATGCATTAACTCTTTCAGAACCGCAGTCCCGTTTTGGGGACAAACCACTCGAATTTTCGAGTAGTTTGCCCCCAAAACGGGACTGCGGTTCTAAAGACAAATTACTAAGAATCAGAGTGGTTTGTTCCCAAAACGGGACTGCAGTCCTGAAAGGGTCAAAAGGGGGGCACACGCAACGAAAACGGTGGCGCTGGAAAGACGGTGGCGCTGGGAAGACCTCGTCGAGATATTTTCATAGACGCGTTTCTCGGCGTACTCAGTACGCTCTCCCCGTTGTCGAGAAAATCAGCTTTGAAAATCGTCCGAGGGTGGCGTGTTGTCTTCAGTGTTTTACGGTATGTTGCTCGTGCGAATATCAAGGCGTCAACACTGGCGCTCTCTGTGTTTCTCAGGATGCTGGGGTGTTCGTGTTCGTGTGCGTGTGTCGTGTGCGTGTCTCCGTGGCGGGCAGGAAGGATTGAAGGGCCAGCGATCGCGCATGGACGTCGACCTCCCCTTCGCGGCCCGGCTAGGGGTGGAGACGGCCGATGGCGACAAGGACAAAAAGGTAGGCATGGGTTGGCATTGCGTTGACACCTCGGACTAGACTTTTCCTCGCCCTACGTACGTGCTTGTATGACCCATAATTTTTAGCCTTCACTCTCGAATGTCGTGAATTGTCTTCAGATGCGTTTGTCATGTTCACTTGATTCGAGCCAATTGTAAACGAAGGCTAGGTACCCCCAATTGAGCAGTCGGCTTCCAAACGAGCAAACTCGTCGATTCGATGATTCCGCCGGTTTGCATAGTTGTCCTTCGACGTGCCCACTGGCCGCCCGATCGTATCCTCTTACGCCGTCCTCTGTCGTGTGGTGCCGTGACCGCTTGGCTTGCAGACAGCGACGGCTGCGGACGTGGAGCGCGCCGACCGCGAGCTGGCGAGACTGTTTCTGGAGATGTTCGACGTCATCGGCGAGCAAGTGGTGCGTTTACACCACCAATTCCAATCCGTGAACAGTAGTACAGTAGTATTCGTACACCAGTAGTATCGATAAATGCCGTAGAGCTTGCGGGTATACAATTACCTGGCACGATACTCATTTGGTGTAGCTGAACAGTGTGGAGGTGGTGGTGATTCTGTTTTTTTTCGTTTGCATTATTCTGCCAGAGAAAAGTGGCTGTCTGGTCGGCTGAAAGCAGTACGTTAAGAGAGGTTCATTTACTGCGCTTGGGTTTGTTGTTGTCGTGCGCGTGTGTTCGTGATTGGCTGACATGGCGGACTATGTCGAGGGCGAGGCGAGACTGCTGCCCGCTGAGCAGGAAGCGTTCCGCGCTGATTCTCTTGTGTCGACGTATTGTCTCCTTGTCGGCGGTATTCCGTAAAAACCTCACCCTCCCGCGACTCGCGGTTTTCTGCCTGCGATGCCGCCGGTTCCTTGTGAACAACGCCAGGAGGAGGGGTGGGAGACCCTAGTAGCACTTCCTCTAGTTACGGTGTTTTTGTTCGTAACGCTAGCACCCCTCATGCGACAGATGATCGCTACCTCGCGGATCCCCTCGCTGCGTAAGGCGCGACGCCCGCCGACAGCGGAAAGTTAGCCTTTTTCCCGCCGCGATATTTTTTCCGACTGTAGTTCCAAGTATTTTTTTGTCCTGAAAAAAAGGTGCTTGCAGTTCTAAAGGGGTTATAAGTCGCAACACCACACCGATAACCGCGCGGCGATCAGGTGGTGGCGTTCCCAACCGACGAGGACGCGAGGAAGGCGACCAAGGCCTGGTCGAAGGGTACGCCTTTCAAGGGCACGGTGACTTCCATGAATCCCAAGGCTCAGAAGTCGACCCCGATGAAGCGGGGGAGCGAGGCCGTCCTGGGGTTTGCGGCGAAGTCCGTGGCGACAAAAAAGAAGCAGTCCGCGGCGGGTGGCAAGAAGGGGGGCGGAGGGAGCACAGGGGACCGCCTCGCGGGAAGGACGGGAACCGCCCGGATTGTTCCCCCCGGAACGGAAGTTTTGTTGGTTGTGGCGCCGAAGCAGCCGGAGCTGATGGTGAGCGGGGCGGGAGGGGACGGGGCAGGGTTGGGCGGGGCGGGGGTGCTTTCGCTGGCGTCGTTTGTGTGTGTGTGCGGTTTGGTACTGATATTTTTCGCTCTCTTCGGTCGCCGGTCTTCCTCGAAAGGCACGTCGCCGCGCCCTTTCCGCCGCTTACGAGGTGAAAAGGGCCATCGCAGATTCAGATTCGCGGCCTAGTTTTCTGTACACCGGCACCCGCCTCGACCTTACGTCGTCCTGCCGCTCTCGTTAGTGCCGTCGTGTGCGCGTGCATTGACACGATGCGGCGTCTTCCTCTCGGCGTGTGCGATGTGGTTGCGGGACCGTGCTGCGGTTAACGTGCGCGCGCAAACTGATACCCGGTACCTTGTGTATGTGTTAATGTTAGGTGTACACGGTGTGTAGGTTAAACTCTTTACATCCGCCTTGCCTCTGATGATATGGGTGGCATCTTTTGTCTCGCAGTCCCCTCTCACCCTCCCTCTCCCCCCCCCCTCCCCCCATCCCGACACCCGCCCGTACATACGCGCCTGCACAACGCGTAATGGCCTGGCGATTTGCAGATGGTGCAGAAGCTGTCGAACGATCTCGGGCAGGGGTGTCTCGTGGTCTTGCTGAACGCGCGCTTGCACCAGGCAAGTCCCGCTGAACACCCCGGTCTGTTCCAGGACGTTATTTACGTATGCGGTGCGGCTCGAGGGCGAACCTCACGCGACCTGCTGTGCCATCGGTAGAGGACGGCATTCTTAGTGACGTTGCGGTGACCGCCTTGGCGAAGGAGGGGCGTGCAGCCTTCTTCTAGCTTGAACTTTCCGCCTTCCGCATTCGGTTCCTTCCCCTCGTCTGACCCGGGAGCGTGTGTATTTGCGCCTGCGGTAGCTCTGGTGTTGTGGAGGCGGGGTTTCCAGCTGCAGGCTTTTTTCGCTCACTTCACCTCGATTTTGTCGCGGTCTCATCTCAGACGACGTCGAGTTGTTATGATGAAGAGTGGAAACCCGCAGCAGCGTTGGTGTTGATGGTATATAGGCCGAGGGGTTCTGTGATGCGGGAGATATCATGATGAGAGCACACGCCCACATTAGTACATACAGTAGTCTACTGTCCACCGCAGTTTTGTTTACGCGTACCTGGTATGTTTTGCACCCCTTGAAATACTCACCTTGGGTACGCACGTACGCAATAGGGGCAGTAGACCGGCGTCGTAGCTATTTTTCTCGCGGGGTTCTGCAAAAACGGACTGTCGCGCTTCTGCCGTCCTCCTCCACATGTTTATTTCAGAATGGTGCAGAAAACGTCGAAGCAGCGCCCGTTTAGTTTCCCTCCCCCGCACTCGGTCCAAACTTCTCCCCTTCCGGCTTTCCCCGCTACCCGCTTGCTTGTTCCCAGGCAAACTTCTTGGACGATGAACAGCGGCAGTTCTTCGAGGAGGTACGGAACTAACCGTGCGTCGCAAACGCCCCCCCCCCCCACTCCAGTGTTGTTCATGGTCGGGGGTGGGCACGGCGCTGCTGTCACTCGTAACACGAGACAGGACACTATGTATATGTATGTTTAAGGGCTGTTTTTGTACCAGTAGGGTATACACGCTGTGGGTACCCGCGCACTAAACCTGGTATAGTTGGTCATACCGGGGTAGGGTACCAGGGTAAATTCAAGTATACGCCCCACCACACAACGCTTGGTAGCTTTGTCCTCCGCGCTCTTTTTGTTTCCCCGCTGCGCGTTTTCGCCTACCGCCGCAAGGTGGTACTCGTCCTACCAATCAGTAGAGTTGGAGGCGGTGTTGGGCTTGGAGGGGCTGAGTTGGTTGATGCGACGCTGGTTCGGAAACGTTTTCCGGTGTGTCGCGTTTCTTGTCCGTAAAATAGTAGCGCGTACTGAAGAGGGAGGGGCTTGTGTTTCTGCGAGTTCCATCTGCCGTCGGTGACTGGTCTGGAGTAAACGCGCCTTTTTATCGGGTTGTACCGGGCACCCTAACCCTGCCTTGAGGGTGTCGGAAGGCGCAGACCGTCAGTGAGGCGCTACTACTGTTGTGGCTCTGCTCGTTCGGAAAGCCAGGAACCTTTGGAACAGAGCACGCAATCGTGGGAAGTCGAGCCGTATGTATGCTTCGGATTAAAGCGTACAGACGTGGGGCATCAAGCCTAGTGTATAAACCCTTCGGAACAAAGCATGCAGGCATGGGAGACCGAACCGTGGTATACCTTTTGGAAAAGAAAGCACGCGCAGGAGTGTATTTGAGGCGTGGCACGACGCGAGCACGGGCGACTGTTGTTCCGATGCCCTAGCGGTGCTCCCCCGCTTTGACCACGAACTCCCTCGGCACCTCCGCCGTCCTTGGCGCACACGACCGCACCCTTTCCCCACCGCTCTGCAGGAGTTCGAGTCGATGTTCCACCTTCGACCTGTGGCGGCTGAGAACGAGGATTTCTTGTACCGCGCGTATCCAAAGGACTGGACGGTAGCCAGGAAACCCAAACTTGGACCGCCAAAGGTGAGAGGCGGTCTGCTTGTGGGCTGGGGGGTTAGAAATGTCGTTGTTTTTCCGGGCATCGTGAGTTGCCCTCGTTGCTGTACAGGTCGCGCGTACTGTTTCCTGGCGGCTGCAGCGGGTCTCTGTTGTTGTTGGTTTTCTTTTGTCGGTATTTTTGTTAGCGTCGATGTATGGTCCTGCCTCTCTTGTGTAGCCGAGACGAGCGAGTGTCTGGGCAGGGTGGAGCAGTGCTGTCTCCACCAGATTGTGAACGCAGTATGGCCACTTATTCGGCGCTTGAAACACGCCGCAGCCGGGAGGTGTACCGGTATACACTCGCGCAATGTGTACGGGGGCACGGCTTTGTGCTTCCGTCATCGTTATGGAGTCCACGGCGGGAAGCGTCGAGCGGCAAATGACGGCATATCTGCTAACTTTGCGCGCCCACGCTGCTGTCAATATCTGACTCTTTCAAACTTTGTTCAATCTCCGCGTGCAGGTGCTGCACTATCAGGAGAAGCGGCCAACGCAGGAGGAGATTATGGCGGCGGTGGAGGAAGGCGATAAGACCGCGGGCGTTTTCGGCAATCTCTTTTAAGTTCGGCAATACTGTCCGACTCTTTATCTAATTTCGGCAACGTTTTTCCAGGGTTCGGCAACGTTTTCTGAAATCGGCAGCATCTACTGAGATGGGCCAAACCTCTTCCGAATTCGACGAAGTTTTCCACAATCGGTAACATTTTCCGAATTCCGATAGTGTTTTCTGAGTTCGGCAACGCTTTCCGAGCTCGGCAACGTTTTTTTTATCCTAATTCGGAAACGGTTCATGAGTTCGGCAGCATTTTTCCACGTCCGGAAAATCTCTACCGAGTTCGGCAGCCTATTCTGACATCGGCGCCCGCTTTTGAGTTATTGGCGACATCTGCTTTCGGTCGCGTTTTTTTTAGGTAATGCGTGTTTTCGGCGGGTCTGGTTCCAGCGGTTGGAACCCCCAATGACCCGGGCGACTGGAGTCGGTGGATCGTCATTCTAGGTGGAGACGTGTGATTGGGAAGGCGTACGTACTCACCCCCGGATACGATACGTGTACGGGCATCGAGGCGGTGTCCTCGTGATTTCACGCCGTGGGCAATTTTGGCCTGATGGCGTGGTGTCGGCTACGCCGTTCAGCGTTCAAGGTCAAAGCAGGCACCATACCTGTGCCTGGGGGAAGGCAAGGAGGGAGAGATACGAACTATTTATTTTATTTTTGTTTTTGGTGACATTAGAGTAATCGTCGACCGACAACCAAGCGTGCTGCTGTCCGGCCGGTTTGGCGCACGATGTGGTTCTTGAGCCGCAAGCGCATCATCCTGGGAAAAGCGAAGGGAGGTGTACAGATAGACACGCCCGGGCTTCCTCTAGGAAAGACAATGCGATCGTCATTTCGTCGCGCTGGGGGCAGACGCGAGCGACCGAGCAAGCACCGTTTCGCAGCTTCAACGACGATCGCGGACGCATTTATCGCTAGCACGAGCAGCAGCAGCATCAGTAGCAGTCCCCTGCACTCTGCATACATGGCTCTTGCATGTAGACCCCGACCCCTATTCACATTTACATAGCGCTTGTTGTTGTCAAATCAGCATGACAAAGCCGTCGCTTCAAAGACAACCAACTGAAGAGCGACATCAGCCATCAGCCGCCATCGCCCATTTATGTTCAAGCCAAGTTCATACGGCTATGGGACTTCCGGCGCATGCGCATTGCCAATGGCGTTCCTTACGTGCTGAACTGCTCCACAGGGTAAATCATCGCCTCCCTGGCGAAAAGCAGGGAAAGGAACCCGTAGGCTCCGTCCCTTTGCAGCAAAAAATGAGCTTTGATGACAACCACTGCGATATGGACTAACACTGGAACAACGGAACGTTGTAAAGGGTGTTCGGCGCTTTTGTCATGGTGCGCTAAAATGTTATTCTAGCTTTTTTACGCTGCGTCTTCATTTCACAACACACGATACTGAGGTCAACACACAAACATAGCCGGAAATTTCACTGCCAAGGCTTCGACACGTACGATTTTATCCGTGAGAGCTTCGTCACGGAACACGTACGATTTAACATCTACGCACAAATACCGATGCAAACATGCATCAACACCAGACACAACATCCCGTAATTTTTCGAGCATCCTCACGAACCGACCGCCACCCCATGAATCGGGCTACTCGCAGGGTTGTCCTCTAGCAGCAACAACAGACACCTCTTGAGGGCCTGTGTGGAGCCGCGCAAGGCGGAGTGGTGCACTCCTTTCGTCCGTCCTCCAACCTCCGTCCGGTCGGGCGGCTGCACGTCACGGCCACAGCCGACACCAGCAGCACCGGTAGCCTCCGCCGCCCTGCGAACCATGCGAACAACCGCCACCGGGGTGAGCCCGTTCGGTCGGCAGTCCATCACCGCCTCCATGCGTTCAGGGCAGTCAGCAAGGATGGTCTCAGCCAGGGCGTCCTCAAATGCCAGGTGGAACTGCAGCGCGACGTCACCGTACGCAGGCGGCGGAGGCCCGGCAGTACCAGCCGCAGCCGCGGCGGGTGCGGCGGCCCCAGCAGCGGCCCCGTCGCCAGCCACCGTCGCCGATTCCTCCCGCTCCTCCCCCTCCGCCGCCGCGCGCTTGAGTTCGCCCAGCAGCCGCACGGCCGCGCCCCACGCTTCGTCGGCCCCCCGGTCACCGCGCCAGTTCCCACCCAAGCCCTCCCACGAGCGGGCGCGGAGAAGCCTGCTAGCGTCCGTGAACATGCACGCGCCCATCAGGAGGGCCAAACGAGCACGGCGTTGGGATCCATCCTCGCCGTCCTCGGCCGCAGGTGGGAGGCATGCAAGAGCTCGGGAGAAATAAGCCGGGGCGCTCAGCGCTCTCGCGGCTATCGGGGCGGTTGAGGCGTTCGGCTTCTCGTCGCGGCGGGCAGGAGCGTCAGAGTTTTTTGTGTCAGGCAAGGCCGAAAGGGCGAAGGGGGCCGGTGCGGGGGCCGGGTCGGGCGAGCACTCTCGAGAGGTAGCGCTGGTGGCGCGGTTCGACCCCCTGCCGACGCTTGCGTCACCGCCACTCCCAAGGATGTCGCCAGGAACGGAAGCGCTGTTGTCGCTTACGCGCCGTGAAGGGGATGGCGGCGGGCTCGGGGAACGCAACGCTGGCGTTAGGTAGTCGTCCGTCCGGTCTTCGGCGGAAACCGTGGGCGATCCTCTCCGAGCGCTTAACACCGTCGCCGCGACCTTGACGGGGGCGCTGGCGTCCTCCGCTACCTCCGATCTCATGTCAGATGGAATGCGTTCGTCCCGCCACTCGCGCCGCCGCTGTTTCCGAACATCTCCTTCGTCATCGCTCTCGCCGCCGCCACCACCGCTCCCACCATGTTCTTCGATGTCTAGGTTAGTCGCCATCGCGGCCGCGTATGCGCGGAACCGAGCGAGTCGCTCGACGAAACGCGGGAGCTTTCTTGCCCGCAGGCGGAACAGCGCACGGCAGGCAACCTCGAAGAGTGGAGACGCGACATTCCCGGTCAGGTGGATGCAGAGGAACGTCGAGGAAGACGTGGCAAGGGTCCCGCCGCCGCTACCCCCCCCGGGTACTTGCCCGGGCTCTTCTGCCGACCCTTCCAGCAAAAATTGTAGGAACGGGATTGCCTGGGACAAGTGGATAAGAACAAGAGCGAACGTCGACGAGACAAACACGAAATGCGAGGGAGTTGATCGGGTCGGATCGAGCAGTATCATCTCCCACGCTCGCGGAAAATCGTTTGTTTCCCGCTCACGGGCCCCCAAGGCAACAAATGGAGATGCCACAACAGAGCACGCGGCCACGGCCAAGGAATGCCCCAAGGCTGGGCGATAGGACCTCGGTACGCTCACGGTAAACAGACACCCACAACTGGACGAGCAGCACGTAGCAATAAAAGGCGCCCATCTCTTGATGTGTGAATGGAGCGTAGTTCTGAGGGCTGTCTTGAAGCCAGTCGCAACAAAGCCGCCGAGCTAAATAGCGACGAAGTCGAAGCTCGATACATCTCAGAGGAGCCGTGCAGAAGAACAAGGGGGCCCTTCTCTCTACTTAGCTAGCCAAGGCGCGCCGAACGTGTGCGCCTGGAAATCATCCAACAAAATACCAAAATGGCTCACCATCGCTTCGGTATCACCCGCCGCCTCGCACCGAAACGCGAGCGCTAGCGCGTCTTCCGATGCCCGTCCCGGAGTCCCCGCATCCAGCGCCTGCTCCGCGCTTGCTTGCCTTCGCGGGCTCACTCCCCTTCCACAGCGAGCAGAAGCTTCCCCGTCCTCGCGACCCCCCGCATCCTTCCGCGTTGCTGCACCGCAGGCCAACCACTCTCGGAGGGTGCCTTCGAACAGGGCGGTCGCGGGGTCTACGGACGCGGTAAGCGACGCCAGCTTCTCGGCGGCCTCGTTTTCAGCCGCGCGCAACCCCCTTCCCTCGTTGTCCTGCCGGGCCGACGCGGCGGGGTCCTGCAGGAGACCCCGCACTGCGTCGAGCGAGCGCAGCGACTCGGACACGCGCCGCTCCAGGGTCGTTCTCAGCGTCATTTCCGCCGCGGCCGCGGCGGGGTCTCTATCTCCCGCGGTCGCTCGTTCCCGGTCCGTCTCCGCGTCTAGACCAAGCGTCTCCCCTCCACGTTTCTCCGACGACATCATCGCCACTAGCAGCCACGGTGGGAGGAAATCTCTTCCGCTACCGTTGCGCGCGGGCCAACCCCGTTCCTCGGCGGCCAGGGCCCGCCCAAGCAGGTCCACCGTCCGGACGCTCGCGGGCTCGGGTCCGCCACGACCGGAGCGAAGACCCTGCGCCAGGAGAACTTCTGGGAGAAGGGAGGTGGGACACGCGTCGCCGGCGGCGCCGACAAGCCTCCTGTGTTCTCGCGCGTACCGGAGAGCACGCGGCGCAGATGTTACAGAGCCGCCTGAAGCGCGAGCACGCGGGCGACGGCAGACGTACGGGCGGAGTAAAAACTTGTTTTTCGTTTTTTGTTTTTTTATACTCCGGCGGATTGGTAAAACTAAAGCTCAAGTCCACCACAAAAACAAAATAAAACGAAAACAGTCGATTTTCTGGGCAGGACTTCAATCAGACAGAATAGAGAGACGCATGATATGTGAGGGGAGGGAAGTCGGCGCCTGCTGTTTTACAGACTGCAATTCGGTCGTCACCCCGATTACCATTCATACCGAAAAACCTTGCAAATAACCAGGCTGCGGACGCTCTCGAGTTTCACGCCCGGGACGTCGCAGACGGGTTGCCTTCCGGCGAAACACGCGTGGCCGCGACGCTGTCCACGGTCAGCAAACAACCTTGAACTTCACGCACAACGCAGCAGCTGCCGAAACAGGTTCTTAGCCCGCGCCTGCAGAGTGAATGCAGCACCGCTCCCTTACCTTTGCCCGGAGCCTGCAACATAGTTGCCAGACAAGCCTCCGCCGTGGGAAGCCTGATTCGCAGTACCTGCGTCGCCGTGAGAACCCCGGCCAAGTGTCCCCGCGTCCTGGAATTCCACAACGACGGAACAGCTGCCGTAAATCCGGGACTCAGCTCCGTCGAGGCAGCCCACGTTGGCGGCGACGGACGCCGCCGGCCGCACGTGCAAGATGAGCATGGCGAAGCACTTGCATGGCTCGTCGAGCGGTGGTGTCGTAGAAAGGCGCACGCAGGGCACCGAGGAACCGCCGCCGTGCCGAGCAGGTGTCCGGTGCACAGGTCATACGCCGAGCACAACCCGCCGCCGCAGAGCACGGCCACGTTGAAGCGCGCCATCAAGGAGCTCGGGGGGACTGGGGGGGGCGGGTTGAGCGTGCACTGCGCGCCAAGCCTAAGGCCGCCCTCCTCCGAAGGCGAAAAGGAGACCACCAGAATTGCGCCGGGGTGGTCGTACACCATCAGGTCACCGGTCGAGTCGTGCACCGAGAACAGCCGGAGTGTCGACGGGTCTTTGGGCGCGTCCTGCCCGGCCAAGGCAAAAACCTTTTTCGTGGCTCCGCCCTCGCCTCCAGCATAATCGCTACCGTCCGGCGCGTAAACCCCGTTCTCTGGACTACTCTCGGCGTCCATAAACGCCCCGATCTCGCTTCCGTGCTCACTGGTACCGAGCTTGTCGCCATCGTTCTTCGCGCCGGCGGCCCCACCCCCACTTGTGTGCCCCCCGGCAGGGAGTGGCCGGGTAGGGAAGATGGGTACGATAATCTCGGGCAAGCGGCCGGTGGCGAAGTGATTGAAAAATACCCTCGTCCCCGTGGGCATCCACACCCCCACCTGGCTGCAGAGCAACGCGTCGACTCCTGTCGGCATCAGACACGCCGAAAAGGCCAGGGCTACTTCTGCGCGAGTGTTGCTGCCACCACCGCCGCCGCCACCGCCGCCGCCAAATGCAGACTCTTTCTCCTCGCCCTCCTCATCCTCTTCGCCTTCCTGCCGATACCGTTGCTGCAGCTGCGCCTGTGATTCGTGACCATCGCCAGTATCACCGTCTTCCAAGTCGTACGTAACTCTACGAGACCAAACCCGGCGGGCCGGGCGGGTTCCGGCGGCGGGAATGGACGAGAGCCCGAGCCCGGCCCCTTCCCCGCCGTCCTCCTGCTCCCACACCAGGCGGTGCCTGTTCCCGACCCGTGGCGATCCCTCCCCCGGCTCCGGGACCATCGCGGCCGCCAGTACCCTACAGCCGATCGGGTCGTCCCGGCAGGCACAGATGTTGCATCTGTTGAGAAAGCTCCAGCTCCAATCGGCGCCCTCGGCTCCCCACCTCCAGAGGCGGAGGAGGCCGTTGGCCTCGACGCACACGTAGAGGAGGCTGCTGCTGCTGCTGTTGTTGTAGGCGTTGTTGTTGCTAGCGCCTGTTGATGTTTCAGCCTGTGCATAGTTCGGGTCGGCCTTGTGTTCAAAGCGAACGAACTCGCTCAAGACGACCTGTTTGCAAGGTAGCACGGTACACCGACGGTATACCAGCATTCAGCAGCATGTATTGGCAGCTGGTCAACCAAGACAACAAGGCAAGACAAGGCGACAGACAGCAAGCAGGACGTACGAAAGGCGAGGCGGCTCGCGAGTGGTGTACACGCGTGGTGTACACTCGTGTGTTGCGGTGTAGAAGGCATTGTTCATTCCAGCAAGGGTAAGGCTGGATGGGTGGAAGGACGGATGGACAGTACATACCCCAACCCTGGCCCTAGCCCGAACCCCTAACCCAAACCCTAACCGTAGACCCAAATTTGAACGGACTCGTAGGCAGTTATCGGCCGCTGCGGGTGCTCCGGCGCAACTGTATTTCCTCGTTTTGGTGCGGTGCGCTGTACTGGGTATCGTAGTGCTATACAAGAAGCACAACCGTTGCCTTACGGTTGCGAAACCAAAGGGATGCACGAAGAGAAAAGACGGACGATCGCAAGCACCTCAACTGCGGGCAGAAACGCAAGGCAATTGCAAGGACTATCGGAGTACGATACGAAGATACCTGGTACGAGGTACCCTATACCATAGCCCCGGAACGTGATAATCAAAACGCGGACAGTCTGGGTCTGGGGGGCTGGCTCCCTGAGCGATGTCGCAAAATAGACTGCTGTAGTTTATACGTGGTACCAGGTGAATAATAACAGTTTGATGTGAAGACAACCATCAACACCAACACCTACGAGCTGGGCCGGGCAAGAAACTCACATTCGTTCGTCAAGCCATAACTTTTCAATGACGAAAGTTGAACGGAGTTGCGCATATCGTCGTAATCAGCCAATCACAGCGCGTTTGTACATTCGACTTTAAAGGTGACTGGACACCATTTTCCCAAATAAAGCATATCCTCCGCATGTCATATAGGGTTTAGAATAGCAAAAAAAAACGAAACCGATTTTTTCGCGGCGGAATTACAGCAAAGTTAAAAAAAAACACACACACAGCAGATACGGACACACACACGATCGCAGCGGAGTTGCGCATATCGTCGTAATCAGCCAATCACAGCGCGTTTGCACATTCGACTATCAAGGTGACTGGACACCATTTTCCCAAATAAAGCATATCCTCCGCATGTCATATAGGGTTTAGAATAGCAAAAAAAAACGAAACCGATTTTTTCGCGGCGGAATTACAGCAAAGTTAAAAAAAAACACACACACAGCAGATACGGACACACACACGATCGCAGCTCTCGCACACAGAGCGTCAGCATGGCTCTCAGCCACCCTCTCGCAGCCACCCACAAGTGGGACAAGACTTCCAGCCCTGTCTGCAATCTAGACAACCGCAGTGACGAGTGGCGGCTGTTCTTGAACTTCATAAAACGCATAGGAGAGAAGATGCAGAAAAAGTCAGGGCCGCAGTGTGACTCACGGCAGGAAGCGCTTGCGGGCATGTTAGACTTCAGGACAAGCTTGGACTATGACGCAGTGTTTGTATTGATTTTAGGAGGTGCCTGGGTGTGTGCAACACATGGTGTGACGCAGCTGTACGGCGCAAACGGCGCAGAAGGTTGTTCTCTTTTTCTGTTCCGTGAACAAGGTTATTGGTAAATCTTTTCCCCTCGTGAGCTTTGAATACGAACCACATATTCTGTGTCACCACCTTCCTATGTTAAGGAATGTACATTTGCATCCCTCCGTAGGCAACCAGACCGCTCCTGCCAGGACATTGCCCAATTCGGTCTGACTCCCGGTCTAAAACACGTTAAAGTACGTTAAAAATAAAGTAAAGCAAAAAAACTCGGTTTTGACTACCTTGCTTAAGACATGGCCTGAGGCCAAAAGTGAAAACGTCGATTTCCGAGTCGTTTTTTGCGAATCAGAATCTGAAATTTTGACACATACTGTAGAATAACAAAACTTTTTTTTTTGACGAGAGTGCGTTTTTGATTTTTGATTTTTTTTTCATCACTTTGTCGCAAAACAATTAGTCCCAATTCTACTAATATCGGGCTAGCTGACGAAAACATATAAATATCAGAGACGTAAAGACCTATGCCAATGGAAACGCGAAGTTCAAAAGTTTTTTTCAAATATATCGCTTTCAAAAAACAGCCGAAATTTTTCTCGTACCGCCGCTGTGGGAAAAAAAGAGAAAAAAGTTTGATTTTGTCTTTTTTTTTCCCCAACGGCTGCAGGCGGCGCAATTAATTTGTGTTTTTCTGGTCGCAAATTGTCAACACGGTGATCGAAACCAGCTCGTGCGACGATCGACGCTCGATCTCCACATAGACTCAGCCCGCAGCCAGCCCACTCGGTATCTGGCAAGCCCAACGAATATAGATGACGGCCTCGAAGATATCAGGTGGATCCATGGTCTAGGGGGCGAGAGCTTGCCGGCGGCGTCCTACGGCGGTATCCTCCCAAACCTGAAAAAAAGTCTATTTTTTGCCATTCGAGACTGATAGAGAAGTTTTGTCTTCTGTTTTGTGCAAACCAGCGGCCAAATGTTTTTTTATCACACGCCTGGTCAGCTCCCGCCACATGACACCGGCCATGGTGTGAAGACGGTGACCCTAGGGTGGGTCGGAGCCCCTAACGAGCGCACTCCGTTCAGAATTCATGACGCAATCGTTGGTTTTGTTGATCGATGTCTGTCGAGGACTCGGAATCTCGCCGCTTCGAAACAAAGATCGGCCTGAGTTTTTCTCAAGCCGATGTTGGCCCAACATCGGCCCCAGATTTGCTTTTTTTGAGCTTTTCCAAAAGTTAGACCTATGCGAATGGTACAGCGAAGTTGCAATAAAAAGTTTGAATTTCAAAGATACCCGCCAAATTTTTTCAGAACACGCTTCCTATGGGCCACCTAAAAATAAAAAAGTTCCTAACTTTTGGAAAAGCCCGAAAAAAGCAAATCTGGGGCCGATGTTGGGCCAACATCGGCTTGAGAAAAACTCAGGCCGATCTTTGGTTCGAAGCGGCGAGATTCCGAGTCCTCGACAGACATCGATCAACAAAACCAACGATTGCGTCACGAATTCTGAACGGAGTGCGCTCGTTAGGGGCTCCGACCCACCCTAGGGTCACCGTCTTCACACCATGGCCGGTGTCATGTGGCGGGAACTAACCAGGCGTGTGATAAAAAAACATTTGACCGCTGGTTTGCACAAAACAGAAGACAAAACTTCTCCATCCGTCTCGAATGGCAAAAAATAGACTTTTTTTCAGGTTTGGGAGGATACCGTAGGACGCCGCCGGCAAGCTCTCGCCCCCTAGACCATGGATCCGCCTGCCGTCATCTATACTCGTTGGGTTTGCCAGATACCGAGTGGGTTGGCCGTGGGCTGAGTCTATGTCGAAATCGAGGGTCGATCGTCGCACGAGCTGGTTTCGATCACCGTGTTGACAAATTTGCGACCAGAAAAACACAAATTGCGCCGCCTGCAGCCGTTGGGGAAAAAAAAAGAAAAAATCAAACATTTTTCTCTTTTTTCCCCACAGCGGCTGTACGAGAATTTTTTCGGCTGTTTTTTTAAAGCCATATATTTGAAAAAAAACTTTTCAACTTCGCGGTTCCATTGGCATAGGTCTTCGGAACTTTTTTTTTTTTTTAGGTGGCCCATAGGAAGCGTGTTCTGTTTTTTTTTGGCGGGTATCTTTTGAAATTCAACCTTTTTATTGCAACTTCGCTGTACCATTGGCATAGGTCTAAAAAGTATCCCGTCAGAAAAATTGTTACCAGGTACCAGGTATTTTACAGCAGTATCTGTCAAAATTTCAGATTCTGATTCGCAAAAACCGTCTCGGAAATCCAGTCCAGCCATAATGTTAGCGTCTCGCCCGGCCCAGCTCGTATACCACCACCAACAGCAACAACCGCTCGCCAACTGCTCAACTGCTCTCCCTCTCGCCCAAACGAGTACCGGGCAGTACGACATACTGTTGTAGGTACCAGGTAGGTACCAGGTACCGTACACGAGTTATGAGGGGTACGAATGAATTGCAAGCAGAAGTTCACCTCATCGGTGTGCTCCACGACAAGCATCTCCGGGACGTCCCGCCCGAGCAGGCCCTCTTCGCGTCTGGGCAATGCAGCAGCTGCAATGAAGCCTTCGCCCCCAGGTCGGGAACCAGAAGCCATTCCGTCTTCCCGCTTCTTCTCCCCACCACCTGCTTCTTCGGGTACCTGGGACAGAACTTTTGTGAGGAACCTGGCCATCTGATGCCTCCCCGACTTCGGCGCAGAATCAGGCACAGCGTCCAGCAGCACAGTCAGGCGCACCGCTCGAGAAAGAGGCCGCAAAGAGCGCGGGCCATGATCAACAGGCGGGGAAGTTGAAGCTGCTGGCGCAATATCGGCTGGCTGGTGATTGCCTCTGGTACCTTTTGTTGCAGCTGGCGACTTCACCTCGAGGGAGAGTGCGACATGGCCTGCGACAACAGCAACGCGAGCGTTGGAGACGCGTCCTTGAGACTCTCGTGCGACTCCCAGCAAGACCGCGCCCCGATAGGGCGGCCATAAGGACTCAAGCTGGTCCAGCGCGACAGTCATGGGTGAGCATGCCGAACACGAGGCAACGAAGCTTCACTATATGCACTGAGACTAGTAGCAGTTGCTTTGTCTGATGCCGCTGGCTGATGCTCTTGGTCTGGGCTCAGAAATCGCACCGCACGGGGAATGCTAGAAACCCGCAAAAAGAAAGCCTACAAAAAGAGCTTAAACTCCTCTTCTAAAAAAAAACATACAACGTGGAATCTCGTCGCCAAGGAGGAGACGAGTGAGAGGGCCCTCAAGGTCCCTCGGCGGCAGAAACTCACCATAAAAATCAACAGAAGGTGCCGCCGACTCCAGTCAGCGCGCTTTTGCGTCCAACAGTGGCCGTCGTACCGGTAACACGCGCTGCATGTTGAGTGTTTAATTGCTAAAAATTGCAAAAATTGCAGAATAAGTCTAAGCTGTACCTCGAGAACGCTCCACGGAATTTCCCCGACCACCCGACCAACGTGGTCGTTCACTACTGCTGTAGCTACCAGCAACCCCAGGCAGACGGCAGCCGGAAGGAGCCGACGTGAATCTGCTGAAGACCTAGCGCTATGAAAGCGGTGTCGCCAGTGGCAGGGACGACGGCGACGAGGACGGCGACTTCAATCGCCGCTCAGGAACAACGCAACAGCAGTTCTGATTACGTAATTGTTTCAGACAACGACAGTAACAGCAGCTGCAACAGCGGAAGCAACAGCGGTAGCTATAGCGAGAGCGACAGCGGCAGCAACAACGGCAGCAACAGCAGCGGCGGCGGTAGCAGCAGTAGGAGCAGCAGGAGCAGTGACAACGATAGCAATGTTAGTAGGAGTAACAGTAACAGCAGCGGCAGCGGCAGCGGCAGCGGCAGCGGCAGCGGCAGCGGCAGCGGCAGCGGCAGCGGCAGAAACGGCAAGAGAAGCAGAAGCAGCAGCAGAAGCAGCAGCAGGAGCAGAAGCAGCAGCAGGAGCAGAAGCAGCAGCAGGAGCAGGAGCAGGAGCAGAAGCAGCAGGATCAGCAGCACCAGCAGCAGGTATAGCAGTCATCCCCTCGAGCGCGGCGTTCATCCACTCGCCGTCGGGGTAGCGGCAGACCGCAGACGTATCCCCCCGCCCCTGCGTGGGCCTTCTCCCCGCACGGACGGGCAGGGCGAGATAGGCTCTGTAGATCCCAGGCCCCGGCCGAGCGCCGGAATGCTGCGGACCCAGTCGGCCGACGCGTGGGATACACACTGGGACGAAGATGACGACGACGAGGACGAGGACAACGCCGATGACGATGATGACAACGCCGACGACGCCGCCGTGGCGACAGCGGCGGCTTTTCATCTGCCGAGAAGGCGCGGGTCGCCAAGGGTCGATCCGCGGAGGGACGTCGCGCGGAACGGCCGCTGGGCCCGGGGGGGTGCCGAAGAAAAAGAGGTCGACGGTGGTGGTGATGTGGGTGTTCGCCGTGGTGTTGGTGTTGTTGGTGGTGGTACTTCCGGAAACGCTACCGGCGAATCGGAAGGAGAGGAGAAACGAGAGATCGGGTTTGCGACGACCGTGACCGCCGTGTCCCCGCCGCCGTTGCTGCCGCCGCCGCCGCCGCCTTTGATGCCGCCAACGTCGCGAGACACGTCCTTGGAGCCATGCCCCCCCCTGCCGCTCCTGAGCGCGGGGCCGTATATCGGCTCGGGAGGCGGCTCGTTCTCGTCCGCGCCCAAGCATGACCGGCGGCAGCGTTCCCTGACGCCCAATGCTCCGCCCACCTCCTCCGTGACCAGGAGCCACACCCGCAAGATGTCCGCGCCCCGGCTCGGCATCTTGCAGAGCGCGCAGGATCTGGCCTCAGCCACCACTGGCGGCGTCAGCGTCGGCAGTGGCGATGGCGGTGATGCTGCTGTCACGGCGGCGGCACCGCCGCCCCCGGTGATGATGGCGGGGGTGGGGGACGGGTCGGTGCACGATCGCTGTCTCACGGGACCGATAGTCGGACAAGATGGAGAAGGGGGAGGAGGAGGAGGAAGCGGAGAAGGAGGGCGGGGAGGAGCAGGAGGAGCAGGAGCAGGGTCAAACGAAAACGCTGCTGCTGCCGCTGCTGCTGCTGCTGTTGCTTCCGCTTCCGCGGTGGGGACAGCGGCGGCGGCGGCGAAGCCTTCGCCCCTAGACGCTGCTCCGCAGTTGGTGTCTGTCGTTTCTCCGGCCGGGTCGATCACGCCGTGCGCTGAAGTCGATCGAAGGCACGCTAAGTCGGGAGCTGAGGAGAGCGGGGTAGGCGGTGGCGGTGGAAGTTTTGGTGGTGTCGGGGGATGGGGCGGGGTGGGGGGAGTCGCGGAGGAGGCGAGACGGCTGAGGGCGAGGGCGAACAGCTTCATCGGGAGGCTGCCGGGACCGAAGCAGATATTGCACGGTGAGAGCCGGTTCATTTGCGCGCATGCCAAGCAAGGCTGGGCTTGGGGGGGACTTGGAGGAGGGGAGGGAGGGGGAGTGGGGGGATGCCTGTGAGCGAAGCCGTAGTGTATCGTAGCGGATTGCGAGCGACAGCCTGTGTCGGCGCCTCCTGAGCTATTGTTGTAACCCCCGCTTCCGCCCGAGATATGATCCCTTGTGCAGCTACACTAGCCGTTGATGGTGTATGAGGTAAATGATAAATTATTGTATGGAGGCGTTTGGGGAAGCCGTGGTTGAAGAAACCGGCCCATCCTGCCCCCCGGAGAAATCTCGTGGGTTTTGAAACATGTCAACGCTCTTTACCGTTACTGTACAGCAGACAAAAGATACTCAGTGTGCGAGCTTTCTCTCGGAGCCGTTCCGCGGGCCCGCCCACCCACCCGCCCCACCCCCACGCGCGTGATCGTTACCGCCCCTGGTCCCCCCATCCACGTCCCCGCTCCCACTCCCGCCCATCCCCACCCCAACTCCAACCCCAACACCTACCCCATTCACAGCCCTGGAGGAAGAATTGGATGTACGAAACATCCGACTAACGGCTCAGTCCGAGCCGATCATCCTCATGGAGGTGATGCCCGCCGCGATGGTCGCATCCCTCCTCGTCCTGACCTACCTCGTCTTCGGCCTGGGCATCACCCTCATCGTGCGGGACAACCTCCGGGGGACGTCTACGCTCCCCGCCGCCCCGGGGGTGGATGACTGCAGCGGCAGCGGAAGCAGCAGCGGCGGCGGCAACGGCGGTGACGGCGGCGAAGCGTCCGCGTCGGGGTGTACTTCGTTCGATCCGGTATCGCTTCCTTCGGGCTTGTCTCCGTTGCGAGTGTCGTCGTCATCGCTAATGTCCTCGACAGCGACACCTTACGGCGCGCTCTTTTCGGGGATCTTCGCGGGCATGACGGACCTCTACGGGAGCGTCTCTCTCCACGCGTCGTTCGGTAATGACACCACGCTGGAGTCGCTCCCGGACCCGGCAATCGTGGACTTGAACTTGGAGGCGTGTGTGGGGGGGGCGGGGGACGGGGGTGAATGGGGCGATTGCGAAGAGGGCTGGGAACCGGTGTTGTTCCAGGTGTGTGTACGGTGTACCGGGGGGAGGGGGAGGGGGAGGGGGAGGGGAGAGAGAGGTGAGGGGGGGATGGAGGGGGTTTGTAGGAAAAGAGGAGACGTGAAGAGGGAGTTTGTAGGAGACGAGGCTTTGTCGTTGCGGGTTTTGGAGGCGGGTGGAGGGCCGAGGGGCGCGGTGGGGGGGGGATTCCTGTCGTTGCCACTGGTAGGTTTACGGCCACCGCTGTCGTTGAGGGTAGTGGTATTAATAGTTGTGGTGATGATGTTGGTGATGATGATGGTGATGATATGATGAACATAACCACGAGCATGACGACAACGGCAATTCTGGAGATGATGATGTGATGATTCCGACGATGGTGGCAACCACAAGGTTGTCATCGTGTCTTCGTTGCCTCCGTCGGCCATTCGCCCCTGTGATATGTAGCGGAAACCGAACCGGGCCTATATACCGCGCGAGAAATAACCCCCCCCCCCCAATTCGATCCGTCTGCTCTCACGTTCTTCACTTCACCTCACATGCCCACCACGCCACCCCACTTCCTATCTAAGCCTACACGCAATCAACCCAACTCTCTCCGGCTTCTGGTGTCGAGCAGGAGGGCATCTCTGTTCGGGTTCGAAGCCTTCCGACGGACCGCGGCTACACAATTTTTAATTTCTACCAGAACCAAGAGACCATTCGGGGACAGCCGCTCATCAGCCAGTACCGCGTCCAGGTGTGCGCACAACATACACACCCGTATAATTTGTGCGCCCGGTGTTGGTGTTGGTGTTGGGTGTTGTGTTCTGTTCTGTTTGATTGCATTGTGTTGCAGCACGCACGCCCGTATCGTTTTATGTGCCTGGTGTTGTGTTGTATTCTGTTCGATTGCAGGATATTTCTGCGCTACTTGTGATGCTGCACGAAGTGGGTAATTCGAAGGGCTTTCGTTTTGTCGAAAAGGTAGTTTTTTTTGTTTCGTGTTTTTTTTTTTTTTTCCTTGTCGTATGTATGATTGTGAATACATTGTACGGCAGTATCGTAAGGTTTACTGATGTTTTTTTCTTCGCACGAGGTTGCGTAAGGTTTGGTACTGTGTATCGTATGGTTTGTTGCAATGAAGTATCGGTACCTGGTAAGGTTTATTGCATTTTGCGGGGTGTACCCTTTGACGACCCCTCTCTGTCCGCCCCCGCAACGGATCGATGGGAACGCCACTACGTTCCACTGCATCATTCAGACAACCGCCCAAGCCGATGGACTCATTAAAGAGTAGAAATGGACACAAGCAACGGACCCGCGAAATCAAATACCTGTGTGGGACGCAACCCGACTAACCTCCCCCAAACAGGAAGGGGAAAAAGATTAGCAAAAAAATTAGATGTAATATGTGGAAACAACGTAATGAGCGCCCAATTGTTGGAGGTGTCTCTACTAGGAGTAGGAACGGTGCTCCGTCTCGAAAGGGATGCGTGGTCAATGGTCAAATGACTGAGGCAAGCAACAAATGAGTACGCCCCCCCCCCCACCTCCTCGCTATTTACCGTCCCTTAATATACTCATACTCCCTGTTCACGAAAGGTTGGTTTCCTGACCACGGCTGCCAGCAGCAGCATGCTAGACGGAGGCGATAGCAGTAGTGGCGTGACTCGGAATTTTGCCGGGCTGAGCTCGGCGCAATGGGCGCTGGAGTACGAGACGGGCGCGACGGAGCCGTGGACTCGAATAACTTTAGCGTGCGTGCTGGCGCTGTGGCTGCCGGCGTGGCTTCACTGGTGCTACACGGTTTTCCACCGTAATGCGGCGGGGGGTTTCAAGGTAACCACACGCTGGGTTGCCAGGGGGCCGGGGTTGTGTGTGTAGGCGAGGGGGGGCGAGGGGGCTCAATGTGCGCACGCTGCATTGTCAGGGAACTGCAGTTGTGTTTCGGCGAGACGTTTCAATGTATGCGCGCTGTGTTCCCAGGGGACGGAGGATCGTGTTTCGACGAGGGGGTCGTGTTTCGACGGAGGGTTTCAATATGTACCCGCTGTGTTCCTGGGGGATGGGGGTTGTGTTTCGGCGTGGGGGTTCAATGTTCACGCGCTACGTTGTCACGGCATGGGCAGGCAGGCGGTGTGTGTGTATGTGTTTTCATCGACGGCGGGGGTGGAGGGTCGTCGTCGACGGAATGACGCCGCCTGTTGTGTGAACCAGCCGATGTCGACACGTGAGCGTGTTGAATTGTCGGGCGATCGCGTGAGCATGGTGGCCGGAAAAAGTGTTGAGGCGGTAGCGAAGACCGTCGGCGGTGTGTCTGAACGATGGGTCTCCCGGGCTTCTTTTGGCTGGATCCGAGAGAGAGAGCGAAAGCGGCGGAAATGGTGTGACGCAAGCTGAAAACCAAAGCGCCACCGCCTGGAAAAATAGCTGTGGGGTGAACCCCGCGCCTGGGTTCCGGGGAGGATTCCCTCTTCGTTTCGTGTTGCGCTTATTGTTACATTGGGCGCTCGCTTTCGACCGACACCCACCCCGCGAAGTTATCCTGACACCTGAGCTTGCCTGGTTGAAAACATGGGGCAATCCGACGACACGACTTTGGTCCCGCCCGAAGTCTGGTTAGCCCTGAGAGCCAAAGTAGAGGGACGATGTTTACGTATCTCCCTTGTCCGCCTGTTGCGCCGCGAATGGCTCAGCGGGGGCGATAGGGGCCCGAACTCAGTTCCACCCCTGCCCTCCCCCCCCCTTCCGTTTGCCCCTCCCCGTCCGCCTCCACCTCATCCCCGTCCTCCTCCGTCCCATCCGCCTTCCCAACCCCGCTCCCTCACCCCCCTACCCCCCTCCCCGTTCGCCCCCACCTCCGCCTCTCACTATTACGGGGGACCACAGTTAATAGGACCTACGGGACACACAAAAACCTGTATGTTTCCCTATTTTTTACTAACAATATTTGGTCCTACTTACTACGGTCCCCCGTAATATGCGCATCAGAACGCCCTTCACGAGCGCAAGTGGCTGGCTTTCCTGGGCCTCTCCGTGGCGCTATACCTGAACCCCGTCATGATCGTCGGAAACTTCGTGGCGCCTGGGTCCGCGTCGTGGGGCCTGGCCAGCGAGATGTCCCTCAGCGTCGCCATCGCGGTGTTCTTGGTGGTGGCGCTTTGCATCGCCGACGGTATCGGCAGGTCCAGGGCCGGGGGGGGCAGCTCCGGGAGGTGCATGGGCTTCTACGTCCCCAAGGTGCGCGAAAGAGAGGGCACGGCGTCGAATAAGGGCGTGTACAGGGCGCCGGCGTTCTCGCGGTTTTGCGATCATGCGGTTTTACAGTTGGCGGTTCGCGCGGTTCGCGCGGTTCGCGGTTCGCAGGGGGTTCGTGGTTCGCGGTTCGCGGTACGCGACCGGATCGCGGTTTGTTTGTCGCCGGGCGGGGGGGGGCGGTGTGCGGGTAGGTGCGCGGGCGTAGCGTGTGACCAGGCGGTTCGTGATCCGCGGTTCAGGGTTCGTGGCTCGGCGGTTGGTAACTGGTTTCGCAATCGCTTCGCGGTTCGCGCCCGGTGCGCGGTGCGTGGTGCGCTGTCTCCGGGGGGTGGGTGGGCGGATAGGCCGGCAGGCGTAGCGACACCTGGCGAGGGTATGCGGCGCGGTTCCGGTTCGTGATTCGCGTTTTCGCGGTTCGTGGTTCGCAGTGTGTAGCTTGTGGTGCGCTGTCGGGAGGGAGCGGGTGGACGGATGGGTGGGTTGTGTGGGTCCAAGCGGCATCTGGCAAAGGTTGCAGGCGCAACGCCTTGAGGCCGAGGTAGAGGGGAGGTTTGGCGACGGACGGCGCGTGAAAGGGGCGGAGGAGGGGGGGGGTGTACTCGATAGGAAATATGTACTCGATCTCATGCATGGCCGTAGTCGTATGACCATAGACCCTCGCATCCCTACAATGCCGGGCGGGGGGGGGGGGGGGGGGGGCTAGGATGATGGCGGGGGGGGGTGATGTGCGTGAAATCGCATGACGCGGCCTGCCATGGGGCAGGCCTATCGTCTATCGTGTGCTCGAATGATGGGTGGAGAGAGCACGCTCACTTTGTCGGTCGGCCTGTAATCTGCGTTCATTTCGCGACGAGCTTAACCGTCGCTCGCGTTGGATCACGAAAATGGTTGTCAATCGAGCCTGTCAAGTCTTCTTGCGCGCTTTGATGATGCTCGGCATGAAAACGGAAAGCGCGAGCGGTTTGTCGGCCAGCCAGTCACGCCTACCTGTCACCTCGCATAGTTGAATTGATCGTTGCGACGCACCGTATTCATTCGTAGAACATGTATTGCTTTCCGCTGTACTGTAGGAGCAGACCGACGGGTCCAGGGCGGAGGGGGCTTGTAGAACTTTGGCTTTGGGTGTTGTTCGGACAACCGGGCCTGTTGCAGCGTCAACTCTCTAGAAGCCGCTCCCGAAGACGAGCAATTGTTTCAATCAGATACTGTTTTCAATCGGGGGTGACAACCGTACTTTGTCGAACCCCCCCTCGAAATCCACGCCCTCTACCCTCTACAAACCGCGAAGATCGCCTCTCCCCCCTCACTCCTCCCGCCCCCACAACTCACATCTGCTGCTGCTACTACCCCGTGGCAACCCGCGCGAAGATCGCCTTGGGAACGACGACGCTGCTGTTCATGCTGCTGGTCGATCTCACGTCGTTTCCGAGCCTAACGGGATGGGAGCGCGGGTCCTTGCTGGCTGTCCAGAACTGGCCGGGTTTCCAGCGAGAGGCGTTCGCCTGGGTGAGTTGTAAATACTTTTCAGGCCTCCCACGCGGCGTATTTGGTGTATTATTGCTTCTCGTCGTGGCTTCGGATCACATGCTGCAGCAGCATGTAAGTTTTGTCTCGTTAGAGGAAGCGAGAAAATGGTGCTGGAGACGCATCGTCGTCGTCGTCCTCGTGGTCCAATCCGAGGAACGACCATCGTTTCCAGTCCAATCATATTAGGCGCCGTATGGCCATCGTTATTTCATTATTTTTCATACGTTCGGACCAATCAGAATCGGCGCCACAGGAATGGCCATCGTTTTCGGCCGAAGCAAAACAGGCGATGTAGGAATGGCCATCGTAGCAGGGGTTGGCTTGGTAAGGCCGACCAAAATAAGCGCCGCAGTAACCGCCGTCGTTCTTGGTCCAGTCAGAATTGGCGCCGAAGCAACGGCCATGCCTATCAGGGTCATACGGGCCAATCAAAATCAACGCCGTACGAAAGGCCATCGTGGGTGGGCGGAAAGCGTGGGGGGGACGCAAAGCATTTTGCTGTATCCACCACAAAACGTACATTCGGACAAGCGAAAAGGGCCTGCAGAGGGGGTGTTCTCATGTCATCATGCATGCCCGTGGTATTAGTACGACCATAGAGAACCTCGCACCCCTACATGGACCGGACAGGGGGCACGTCAGGTTTTCACCGACTCGGCAGACGTTGTTCGCACAAACCGTGAAGCGCCGTGAAATGTTCGGCGAGTCGCACGAAGGGTGGGGGGCGAGCTGAGCCGAGGAGGGGCATGCTTGTCTTCGCTGGGACTTTTTGAGACTTCCGTGTGAGAGCGTCGGGTCGATCAATGTCTGGAGCTGCCGCCTGCAGCGGCAGCTTGCGGCGGTTTTGCTGTAGCGCTGACCGCGTGAGAACGCAAACGGCGTAAATCGAAATATCTTACTGGTGAAGGTGAAGCGTACGATGTAACTGTAGCTGGTAGCAGGCAGCTGTTGGGGCCGGGAGGGGGGGGGATGGCGGGGCTGCCGGGGGGGGGGGGGGGGGGGGGGCTGCGGTGTTGTCGATGCCGAGAGAGGGTTCCGCCCGTACAGGACAGAGAGTTGCAGTTTTGTTGCAGTTTGCGGAGGTTACCCCAAGATGTCGGGCAGACACAACCAAGACAGAGCGCTCGTCCTTCCATGTGGTGGGGGGGTGGCCGGGGGGGAGAATCGCGACGAAAAACGAAAATCATATCGCAAAGGACAACATCACTGTGCTCGGTGAATTAGTGGGGGGGCTTGGATCGGAGCACGGTTTTGACGTTTTGGGTTTTATCCGCGTGTCATGAGCACACACACCCTCCCCTAGCCCCGCCCGTCCTGGTAATCCGCCCCCTCTTCCCGTTCTTTCCCTTGAGCCAGCGGCGCATGTATGTTCATGCATCGTCTTGCCTCATGACATCCCGTGTATGCTTATATCTATCACGCGTCCTCCTTCTGCCGGCAGGTCGCCTCCGCGCGTGTTTGTTTGGTGGGGTTTTGGGCGGCGTGGATGCTGTGCAGGATGTACATCTCGGGGCGGTTGCTGAGGAAGCTCCCGTACGTCCCCTCGCGGTATCAGCAGCTGTCCTACCGCTTCTTCGCCCTGCAGGTGCTCCCTCCCTCCCTCCCTCCCTCCCTCCCTCCCTCCCTCCCTACATCCCTCCCCCCGTACTCCCTCCCTCCCTCCCTCCCTCCCCCCGTACTCCCTCCCGCAGGTCGTGATACCTCGCCAAGGTCGTAGGCAACACACTCCCACCCTTGCCATCGTTGCCCTTTTTTACGTAAGCGCCAAGTTTGTTCTCGCGATTTGATGTATATATCTCGTTGTTCTGTGCTCGGTACGGCGGAACTGGACGCCACGGGGAGGACTGTCATTGAATTTGTTAGCTACCTACGAGACAATTGTACCATTAATATTTTCAATTTTTACTGTTTATATTCTAGCAGTAGTAGTAGTAGTAGTAGTAATCACACGCCGGGCGCGGCTCGCGGCCGTGCGGTGATCCGAATCAATGGGAAGCGGGGGTTATCGGCCTCGAGCTATCCTCGGCACGCTTCTGGGCCGCGCTTTGTAGCACCTGAGGCGTCCGTTTCCCCAAAATGTGCAGGCTTTCTTGCTGGGCGTGGTGTACGTAATGTTCGCCCTGTGGAGGCTGAGCGACATCCTTAAGAACGAGCTGGGCGGAAACACGGTCGCGGCTGAGTTCACCCTCTTCATCAAGACGCGACAGGTGAGGGGCGCGAGCGTCACGCGTCACGCGCGCCTTGTCTTTTCTCTAGCTCTGCCCGGTCTCATCCTTCTGTACCACTGGTGCGGGTGGAAGGGCGCGGTTTTCCTGCATCGGAAAAGCGCGAGGCCGCGCCCCTTCCGCCGTAGTTATCGTTGCCGTTACCTTTGTTGTTGTTGTCGTTGTCGTTGTAGTTGCTTCTGTCGTACGTGCAACACTGACCGGAGATTTTCTTGAGCGCGAGTGTAGCAGCGATAAGCGGCCGTGGCAGCGGCAACAGCAGCAACAGAGGCAGTAGCAGCAGCAGCAGCAGTAGCAGCAGCAGTGGCAAGCAACAGCAGCAGTAGTAGCAAAGTGTGACGCCTCCAACCACCCGCCCCCCTCCGTGGTCGCGCGCCCGCGCCTGAACCACGCGGCGGTGACTTTCGCTCAACAGGATCATCTGGGGTCGGCTTCTATCCTGTGCGCGTACACCGTGCTGCTGATGCTGCTCTACTTGCCTGCCTCGCTGAAGGAATCGAAGCTGTTCAGGGACATCGCGGTGAGGAAAGGAGACAGATGCCGAGCTCAGGGGTGGCCACCCTTGGGTGGTCTCTTCGCTCGTCGTTTTGTGTTGGGTTTTTTTTTGCGCCCGAGAAATCACACAAATACATATTTATAGAGCAGCCTGGCTACGCGGCGCTGACGACCGACCTGGTGCAATGCCTGGCGCTCGGGTGGCGCACGGCAACTTGTCGCCGACATGATTTTTCACCGTTTCCCCGCATCATCTTTGGCGCGTTGACGCAGACCGAGAGGAACCCCAAGCTGCGGTAGTGTGTCTGCTGTGCGAGACACGCGGCGGCCGCCGTCACCGCCACCGTCACTGCGGCCAATGGGGTCAATGGACTGTGTGTACTGTACTTGATTAAGCTTTCACTCCAGTACGACAGGTTACCTCACGAAAATATGTGGTTTGTTGTCCCACGCCTTGTTGCATGCTGTTTGTCCCCGAGGCGCTAGTTGTGTGGATGCTTGCCCCTCCCCGCATCGCGTCCCCCCGCCGGCTACGGCTCCCCTAATGTTTCCCTACTCCCGCCCTATGTTTCTGCTGCTACCGCTGCTCAGCGGCAGCTGCTGATAGAGTTGTTACCTCGTCATCTTTCCGACCCTCGTGGACCTATACCCGATAATCGTCCCGCCCCCCACCTGCCACGGCGGCGGGTGCGCTCTCCCTCTCCGAACAAACGCTCATGAAATCATGCGTGTCTGGCGCGCGCTCAGGTGCGCTTCGTCTACTTCGAGGCGCAAGTTCCGCTCGCCAAGGAGCGCCGGAAAAGAGGCGCGCCGCAGGGCGACGACGCTTCTCGAGGCGTTCCTTCCTCCCGGGATGCACCGAGAGCCTCCCCGGGCGATGCCGGGATGGAGAGCGAGGACTCGGTCGAAGAGCGGCCCCTTTTCTGCGTCGAGACGGCCGCTTGGTGAGCGCGAGCGTTCAAGAGACGTGTACCGGGCAGGGGGAGGGGGGGATGGGTTAGGGTCCATCCAGTACGTTGCGGGTAGAGGAGATTGGATTATGCGGAGGGGCTGATGGTGGCCAGTGCCGGCGTTGGGCGGGGTCTGTAGGGTTTCGAGGGTACAATTTGGGGGCGTTCGTGTCTGTGTTCGCGGCTGTGCCTTGTGTGTCCGCGTGCGCGTAGAACCCCCAAGGGGCCACCTTGGGCCGGGCGTGGGGCGACGGGGGACACGTGGGGTGCAACGCGACGGCGACGGTGGCGACGGTGGCGGTGGCGGTGGCGGTGGAAACGATCCGGTCGCGGAAGTGCCGTCCGTTTTTGAAAGGAGGTGGAGGCTGCCGCTGCAGCGGCGATTTGTTGCGAAGCGTGTCGCTCGCGGTTAGGCGTTTGGCGAGGGTATAACTGTTGCGTAGGTAGACTTGCTTAGTTTTATGTTTTTTTGTGTACGTCATTGCCGGTGTGCGAGAAGCTTAGCTACCGCCACCTGCCCCCCCCCTGCCCCCACCCGGCCCCCTCCGTGGTTGATAGCACCTTTTCTTGACGCACATGCTTCTATAGTCAGCACCGTCTGGCTTTGCTGGTCGGCTGGTTCATGCGGGGGGGGCATCGGGCCAGGGGTCTCAAAGTCGCTTCCGCGGACGCGCGCGCTTCCGACGCCACCGGCGCCCCAACGGAAGAAGGAATACCGACCTGCCCCCTGCCACGGAACGCGGACCAGGCAGAGGTTGTGCTCCCAAACTATCGTGTAACGCCTGTCTGACTCCGCGTTTTTGTTCCCGCCCCCCCCCCACCCCCCTTCTTCCGCCCTGCCACCCCCGCGTTTTGTGCGCGCTCTCGCTTGTATCGGGGGATTGTAAACAGGCTCCTGGAATTGGCGTGGGAGACCTACAACGACCCGGCTGACTTCACGAACCCCAACAATTATCATTTCGGCATCGCTAACTTCGAGCGGGTGGGCTTCGAGCTCATCGCCCACATCTTCAACGCCCAGCACGACACGCACTGCTTCGTGCTCCAGGACAAGCCTAGGGCGGTGAGACTCCCTTCCCGCCTCACACCTCTCGTTTCTCCGATTTCCGGCGATGCATGGACGCTTTTTTTCATGACCGTCAGGTAGAAGGGCTGTGTAAATGCAACAGGGCTGTGAGTTAGGCAGCTAACAGGGCTGTGAGTTAGGCAGCTGGACTTCGCGGCCGGTTATTACCGCCCTGGCCGTAAAAGGAAAGCCTTTTATGCATTGCTGTTGTATGTAACATCGCGTCGTAAGTTAGTCCGTACCAGGCAGACAGTGTGGGATCAATGAGACCTCCTGCTGCGGCCAGCCGGAGACTCTTCACCCAGGGTTACTGCTCCCGCATTAATTGTCTGGCAATCAACGCGGCACCTCGCCGCAGAGAGTAGGTGGATGTTTTTTTGTTTTTTTTCACTATGCAGCCTCTTTTTACGATGTCGTGCTGTTGTAGAGCTGCGATATCGCTCAACGGAGTGATATTTTATTCACTGTCTCCCAGTACAACAATGAGGCTTTCCCGAATTGGGATCCATCCTGCTGGCGTCCCCTCTTTTTTGTTTCAGAGTACTATGAAGACCAAGCGGTCCTTGTATTTACGCCCCCTGAGTAGTAGTTGGGTGTGGCGAAGTACGCTGACTATCTGTCTTTTTTTGTTTTCATGTTTTACGACTACAGTAAATCCGTGCCGCAAAACTCGCCAGCGAAGACACCAAGACGCAGAAAACTACGCAGAATCGCCGCCCGCAACTATCTGTACTATACACCTCTCAACCTTTTTGGGGGGACAAAATACTTGGAATTTGAGTGGTTTTGTCCCCAAAACGGGATTGCGGTCCTGATAGGGTTAATAGCCAACTATATATTAACTAGTTGGAGAGTTTGGGATCAGCCCACTCATTTTGGAGAGGGAAAAAAGGACGAAAAAAACGAAGTAATGCCATTGCCAGCGTCGGCCACTCCAAGGAGCCCCTTCTTGGCTCCTTGGGGCACGCATTTTCAGCAGAAGAGTAGTTCGTACGAAAGTCTTGCGCATCATCAGTACTGTTTCGTGCGTAGCGACACGCCTCGTGCATAGCACAACTACCAGGTATTACGTATGCTGAACGGTTTGGTAAGACCGAACTTCCTCATCAGTCTGGTCGGTAAGTCTTGGTCCCGAAAGGGTTGACGGCTCTCAGCTGAGTGATGAGAGCCTGGGGAGTGTATCGCGTGCTCGAGGCGCGGCGGCAGAGGGGGGGGCGTACTCGATAGGAGCGGTGTATTCGATATCATGTATGGCCGTAGTCGTATGACCATAGACCCTCGCATCCCTTACATTGCCGGGACGGAGCATGTCGGGGTTTCACCGACCAGGCAGACATTGCTTGCACCAAGCGCGAAGCGAAACGTGAGGTGTCTGGCGAGTCGCATGAAGGGTGAGGCGTTTTTTTGTGCACAACGCGGCCCGGCCGTGAAACCGGTTGCCGGCTATCCGTAGGAGCCGGTGTGTTTGTTCTTGACCCGCAATCGAAACCCCGCGTGGTGGTGTGGTGGGTCGGCCTTAGCCCGCGTCTTTGTGTAGTAACTTCTGGGGCGGTATTTGCGTTGAATGCGCGCCCCTCTTTTCTGATATGCCTGCGTCGTGGACCGTGGCCACGCGTAACACATGGTTGAGTACGAACGTGCTATCTGACTCCGGCACAGGCCGACGTTGAGTTGGCGAGCGAAGCATTGAAGCGGGGAAGGAAGGGGAGTGTCGACCCCCAATTGGGCGATAAAAAATACCGCGTGTCGTGATGGGGAGAGGAAGGAGAAGAGGCATCCTGCTTCGAGACCGACGGAGTTGAGTTACGACCGAAGACGGGCAAACGTTGGATAGAAAACTTTGGCAGTCCGGTTACCTCCTGGGCAAGAGGCTCCCTGAATAACCCCACCCTCGGTACACCGGAAATGATATCAACTCGTTGAAGCTGCCATCTATATGCAAGTCCGCCTCACAAGCGGTTCTTAGTGGGATGCAGCTCACCCTTCATGCGACTCGCCAGACACCTCACGGCGGTTCGCGCTTGGTGCAAGCAATGTCTGCCTGGTCGGTGACAACCCGACATGCTCCGTCCCGGCAATGTAAGGGATGCGAGGGTCTATGGCCATACGACTTCGGCCATGCATGAGCTCGAGTACATCTCTTCTATCGAGTACACCCCCCCCCCCTCCCGAGGGTCTATGGTCATACGAATTTGGCCATGCATGCTATCGAGTTCCCCCCCCCCCCTCATTGGTTGAGCGGGTGCTACACCTTCCCTCTCCGTTTTGGTGGTACTTTGTCCGTGGTGGTTGCGCTTTCATCCTATCAATTGCTGACGACGCTATCATCCTCCGGCCCTGGCACGCACCGTGATGGCCACGGCAGAAACCACCGAGAAAGAGGCGCGGTCTTGGGGGATGGAGCATAATAGGTAGAGGGTGCCGGCCCCGCCGCTGCGCCTGCAGCCTTCTTTTAGCTCGGCTTGGCTTGGCTGGGCTCGGCTTGGCCCGAACTGACTTGGCTTTGCTTTGGCTTCAATGTCCTGGCTTAGGTTGGCTTGGTTTGACTCGATTTGGCTTTTGCTTTGACTTGACTTTTTGCCGTCTGACAAATTCGTTTTTTTTTTCTCCTTATTCGCTGCGTTGCCCCCCCCCCGCCCCTGCACCTGCCTGTGAATTCCGTTCATCGTCCGTCCCGCCCCCGACGTGTAGCGAATCGTGGTTGCTTTCCGAGGGTCGGTTGGCACGAAGCACTGGATGGACAACCTCAGGTGAAGTGGTTGGAGGTGTACGTGCTGTAGGCGCTTGTGTTGGGGACAGTCTTCGGTAGGAAGCCTGGTTGGCTGGTTGGCATCCGCCACGCGACCGATCCATGGAGACGCGCGTAGTGTCGAATGCGTCTTGGCTGGCCGACTCGCGAGAACCCTCTCCTCGCTAGCCTCTCGTGTTAACCCGCGCTTGTGTATATTGCCGCCGTGACCTTGCGGGGTCCACCCTGGAAACGTGTAAAAAGTGCTATTTAGATACCAGGTGTGTTTTTGTAATCCGTTTTTTTGTTTCATTGTTTTTGACTTGTCGTTGAAACGGTTTTTCGAAACGTTTCTTCAAAAACCGTTTATTTATCGGTTTTCAAACACCGGAGAGCGTCCCGTTTCCTCGCCGCAAGGTTCTTGCAAACGGAGTTCAACCTCGACCAGATGATGCCGAAGGGCCGGGAGGCCGAGGCCCCTGAGGTGATCGCGGAGGACATCGACATACACGCGGCAGAAACCCTTCACGACGTCGTTAAGCACATGGCGTCTGCAAACGAGGAGGAGGAGGAGGTGAGGTCCTCGCCGCACCGAGGAGACGACGGGGGGGAAGGGGGGGGAGGGGGGCAGCGGTGCAAGCAGAGAGAAGGGCAAAGGAGGCGGTTGGGGTCTCGGTCTTGACTCTGTTGAGTTGCGCGTCCTCCAGTCAATCGGAGTGGGAATATACGCCACGTTTAGCAGCTCACCTGGCGAAGGCGATGCATTCGCCCTGCCCCCCCTCCCCCCCCTCCCCCCCCTTCTGCAAGAGGTGGGGGGGAGGGGGGGGGGGGGTACGGCAACGTCTGCCGCAAGCCGCGAGGGTACAGCTGCTTTATGAGCGCCAAGAGCTTCCGTGTACGGTGTCACGTTTGTGTTTTTTGCCACCGCTTTGTTTAGTCTCCGCCCGCGCTATCCCGCTCCTCTCTTTGCCCTGCACTGTTGGAAGTGTCTCTTTTTTTAGCAGTAAAAATGGTGCTCCGTCTCGAAAGGGATGCGTGGTCAATGGTCAGAATAACCGAGGCGAGCAACAAATGAATATGCCCCACGGTCTGTGGTCATATAACTACGGCCATGCATGATAATGAGTACATCCCTTCCCCCACCCCCACCCTCACCCCCGCCCTCGTCTACTCCTGCTTCTTTAATTTGTATCGCGTCTGCTACAATTGCCGAAACGCCCGACCAGGACGATGAGATGCAGTCCGCCGCCAGCAGCCACGGCGGCAACCCTGTCCCGCCCCCCATCACCGCCAACTACTCTTCCGGCTCCGGCGCTACCCCGTCCCGCATTCCCACCGAAAGCTACGCCGACATCGTTGCGAACGCCGCGGGGTGGGCTTCAGCCTCATCGACCCCAGTCGCTCGACGCCGAGGGTCCAATAGCGTGGGCAGCGGTACCGGCGGCTCTGATTCGAACGCTACCAACCTTCCCACGCCCGCCGGCCTTGGACAGGGCGGCGGAGACGGCGGCGAGTGTACCAGCGGGTACAGCTCTACCGAAAGCGCCACGGACGACACTACTGACACCGTGGGTGGTGACAACGGTGCGGTTGCGGATAAGCCATCGCCTGTGAGGATGTCTTCGGGAGCCTCTTCGGCCACCACGCGGCGCGACATGCGCGGCAGCGGCGGCGGCGGCCGCAGCGGCCGCAGCGGCCGCAGCAGCGGCATAAGGGGGGCTAGCAGCGGGTCATTCGCCGGAGACGACGGCAGCGGCAGCGACAGGCAGCGGTCCCGAGCGATATCACCTTCCGGCATCCGCGCCGTCTTGAAGGGGTTCTCGCTACTCCCGTGGCAGTTTCGCGAGTCGTGGGACCGCGACCCCGTCAACCGCCCCGGCGCTAAGGACAAGCGCTCTACTCCCGTTCTCAGACGGAGCGGCGGTTACGACGACAATTCCGGCGGCGCTGCAATTGCGGGAGGGAAGAAGGGGGCCCGGAGACGGGGCTCCGCCCCCGCCGCCTTCGGCGCCGCCACTGCTGCTGCTGCTGCCGCCACCGCCGCAGCCCCCGCCTGTATCGGCAACGGTGACGAAGCGGACCGCGGCGAAGAGGAAAAACAGGTCGGAGCGGGCGAGGAACCCTCCTCCCTTCCAAGCGGCCCCGTGGAAAGCTGGTGGGGGCCGGAGCTTGGCACCCCCGGTAGCCCCCGCATCGGCCGCAGCCACTCCATGACCGTCGTGAGTGACATTGAGAAGGGTAAGCGGCTGTCCGTCGCTGGGCACCAGGGAGGGAGACTGTGGCCGGCCTCGAAGGACCTGCTCGCCGGGGGCAGCGTGCGCACGCGGAACCGTGCGGCGTCGTACGACCACGCGGCGATGCTGGAGGCGAAAGGGGCGGCGGAGGAGGAGGAAGGGCCAGGAAGGGGGGGCGCACCGTGGCGGGCCATGTCCTTCGTTGCAGGGGGAGCGGGACGGTGGCAGGTAACCCGTCGGTTGTGGCGTAAGGGGAGGGGTGGTTCAGGATTTTTTTTCGGGGGGGTGGGGGTGGGGTGGAACTTCGCTTGGCATCCGGTCACGTAATTTTTAGTTTACTTTCTTTGTTTCATTGCTTGCCGTCGCGCTCTCGACCGTGTGTCTCTCAGCTCGCGGTCCTTGGTGTGCGTTGTGTGCGTGTGTGTGTGTTTGTTTTTTTTTCAAGCGATCCGTAGCCCTTTTGCCCGTGTGCTGTGGACTGTGGCCGGCGCTACCCCTCTCCCTTTCTCTTTTCTCCCACTTAACCCCTTCAGACCTTGCACTCGCATTGTTTGGTGATACACTACGAACTTGGATTTAGTGTGCAATAGCACTCGCAGTGTTAATAGTGCAAGGGGTAAAGTCGGGGCGCTTGCGCTTGTGGGGGAACCTAGACGAGGCACGCCTCCACCCCGGCGCAATCGCGGGGCGGGGACGTTGCCGTGTTCCCGCAGTCCGCGCAATGGAGGGGCTTATTTATGACTTGCTGAGCCTTTCTCTACGGCTCGCGGCCGATATTACTTCCTGTCCGAGCTATAGTATAAGGTTAAAGGTTTCATGAAAATAATGTTTTTTTGCTGGGTAACGTATGATGTGAACTGTTTCCTTGTACAATTTGTCAAATGTAGCCCACCAGAGCACGTTTTTTGTTTTTGCGCACGACGTGGTTGTTGCATTATACGAAGCGTGGCGCTTATTCTATTTTATTCTATGTCCTGACGGGGGCCTCCCCTCGCACGAGGCATATGCTCAACACCCCGTTTTTTTTCTTGTTTTGTCTTGGCTTTTTTTTTCGTCTCCTCTTGGTCGAGATGCGCACGCGTTCACCCTCACGCTAATCTCTCAAGCGCCCCCCCCTCGCCCCGCCCCGCCCTCCCGGCCTCACGCACACGACCGTGAGCAGGGGTCGCCCGGCGTAATGGAAGGTCTTGGCCGCGGGCTGGTGCGGCGCGGGGAAGGCTTTGTCAGAGGGACGGAGGCGGGACTGGACAGGGCGGCGAAGGCGGCGAGGAGGGGTCTCGAGGTTGCCGACAACGCGGCCCACGTGATCGGCATCAACCGCATCCCAGTGCTGAGGCAGTACCTGTGGGGGCAGGTTCACACCGGCTTCTGGAACTCGTACGAGGTGAGTCCGGCCAACGAATTGCCACCGTGGGAAGCTATGAATGGCGGGAGGATGGGGGAGCGGGTGGGAGCGCTTGTCTTGGAACTTTTGTGGAGCATTCGGAAGAAATGGGGGGGTGGGGGGGGGGGAGGTGGCGGCGCAGTTTCAGCTGCAGCGCTTGCAGCGGCAACAGCTGGAGTAGGGGTAGCAGTGGCCAATGCCGATGCGTTGTGTTGTGTTTGCCGTAGCCCCTTGGCGCGGAGGCGCAATTTACAATAAATATATATATATATATATGTATATCGGGGTGTAGGGGAAGGCGGCAAAGGCCAAAACCTTGTGTGTTCGGTGGGTTTGCGCTTTTGCACACGCCACAACACACGACCTCATTGAGCAACCCACCCCCACCCCACCCCACCCCACCCCACCCCTATCCTTTGGTGGTGAGGTTGGGGGGGATGGCTGCAGTTAGTTAGCCCTGAACGAAGGCGTGCTTCGAGTGAAGAGTCGGATCTCCACAGGGTCCATCCGCTTTTTCTCCGCCCCGCCCGCCCCCTTCCCGCTCCGCATGTACGGAACGCCTTTTCCCCGTTACCTCGGGGGTCTCCGTCGCCGCCGTGGACCCCCTCTGATGTTCGTGTCCACGCGTTTGCTTCCTTGGTTTTCGTTCAGGCTGTGAGGGGCGAGGTCCACGCCACCGTCCGCAAGACGTTGGTGGACTGGCTGCTGAGCGAGGACGACCCCCCAGACATCAAGCTCTACGTGACGGGCCACTCTATGGGAGGAGCCCTCGCCACGCACTGCGCTATGGATCTAAAGGTATGTGCGTACGCCCGTCTGTCTGTCCGTCTCCCGTGCGAGCGAAATGAGGCATGTGCAACATTTCTCAATTATAGTAGTTTTGTTTGTTTCCCCCCGCTTCCCGTCCCCCTTCCCCATCCGCCGTTTTGTCTATTTGAGCCCCTCTCTTAGTCGCTCTCTCGCGCTCTCTCCGTCCCTCTCACTTAACCCCCCCCCCCCCCTCCCCCTTTTTTCCTCCTGCGGCCCCGACAGCTGCACACGATCGACAAGATCCAGGCCCGTCTCGGGAACTTTGTTCGCGTGCGGCGGACCCTCCTGCAGCGGGCCATGCGTTCCCTTCCGCGCAGTCTCCAGCAGCGCCGTGGGCAGCACCAACAGCAGCAGCAGCAGCAGCAGCAGCAGCACAAGCAGCAGCACCATCAGCATCAGCAACGAGAAAGAGCACGCGACGTAGTCAGCCGAGACGAGCAAGAGATCTCTGATTGGCGTCCTGATCAGCAGACGCAGGCGCGGGCGACGTCGAGCGAGAGGGTGGGCGAGGCGGCGGCGGCGGTGGCTGGGACGGTGGCGGCGGGGGCGAGCCACGCGCTGCGACGGGTGGGCACCTTGGGAAAACGCCTCCAGCGGATGGGATCCCCCTCGCACGCGACGCCGAGCGTGCCTGCGAGGCGGGGCGCCGGAGATAGTGTCCTCGCCACCCGAGCCTCCGACGAGGCCGATCCCACCGCGAAGAGGGCTACCGGTCGCGATGGGGGTGGCGTCCGTGTCGGCGTCCCTGACGGCGTCCACGCGCCCGAGCGAAACGTTCCTGTGGAAAGAGTGAGCTCGGCCGCAGAGGGCGCTGGCGTCTCTTTCGTGGATGACGGCAGCGCCGGGCATGGTACCGGGGCGGCCGCGGGCGGTGGCAAGAGTAGAGGCAGAAGCAGAAGCAATAGCGGCAGCTGCAGCACCGGCAGCACCGGGGAAGTCGGTCCGGAGCGCAAGACGCGAAAGGTCACTCCTTACCCGCTTCAAGAAGCTGGGGAGAGGAATGACTGCGCGGACGCCGGCGGAATCAGCGCCAGCGGCAGCAAGGTGCTGCGGAGAGTGGCGTCGCGCCTGAACACGGTGGTGAGCGCGCTGGACCCTCGGAACTTCATGAACAGCCCGACGCCCATCCCCTCCCACTCGGCCGGCGACCAAGGCGACGGGGAGGGAGGGGGAGGGGAGTGCCCCCGGGGCACGGTGGAGCTGCACATGGTTTCCTTCGGGGCTCCGCGAGTAGGCAACACGATTTACGCGGCGAGGTACGACGACGTCGTGCCTCATAGCTTCCGCGTGGTGGTGGACGGCGACCCCGTGCCGGTGAGAAGCGAAGTTCCAGCGTTTGTTTTTAGGGCAGGCGTTATTTTCCGCGGTTTCGGATGCCGAACGTTAAGGGACTGGCATGTACGGGGGCGCCCCCCTGCAACGCGGGAAGCACGTGCTCGCGGACGGTAACCTCACCCGCAGCTACCGCGCTGCTGCTGCTACTGTTGCTGCTGCTTTTGCCGCTAAGTCCCCTGCCCTTGATGGCACAAGATTCCCCCGTGTGAATACAACTACGCGCCTGCCGAACCCCCCCCCCCCCTCCCCCCATGCTATTCCTCCCCGCCTTCCGTACTTCCCGCCTTCCGTACTTTCCGCCATCCTGCCTCCCCACCTGAAACTTTTTCTGTTTTCCGTCCAACTCGCGTGCGAATCGTGGCGTAGGGTGTGCCTAGCTGGTGGTACACGCACGTGGGTACGAAGGTGCTGATCGACGGGAAGGGGAAGGGGAGCCTAATCATGGACCCCAGCTTCGTGGAGAAGCGCTTCTTCGTCCGCTCGAAGCGATACGTGCTGTCCCATCTCGTCGAAGCCTACCAGACGGGGTTGCGAGGCAACCTTCTGCAGGTGGTGATTTTGTGTGTCTTGGTGGTTTTTTGCGTTTCGTGTCGATGTCGGGGGTGTGGGCGTCGGTGATGGTCGGCGACATCCAGCCTGGACGGCTCGTGGTACTACTGTATGTATTAGCAGGGGGCTGCTTTGGCGCCGTTGTTGTCGCTTGTGTTGTGGTTGTCGCTGTCGATGTTCGTATTGGTTTTGGTGGTTGCTGTTGTTTCATTGGTTATGTTTCTGCCTTTCCTTGTTCCGTTTTTGTTGCTGTCGTTGCTGTTGCTGTTGTCGATAAATTGTTTGTTTGTTTTTGATCCTACAACAAGTGGTGCTGTTGTTTTTGGTATCCGACGAAGAGGTGGACGACCCCCCCCCCCCCCGTCAGCGGAAAATCAACAAATAACTGTATTGCCCTACGCCGGCTGTCCTCTTCCGCCCAGAGGTGATGTCAGACGAAGTGCGAGTTTTGGAAGCCGAAAGATGTCGGGGGGTGTCTATTTTTGTGCTCACGTTCTCCGAAACGCGACGATAATCCCTAGAAAATGCTGAGGGCCTGCGCCCCACACCAACGCGTCTGCCATGGACGGTAGGGGAGGAGATACGCCGGTCGTAGATCGGCATTTCGTCTTTGCCCTGACCCTTCCCTCTCTTCGCTCTCCATCGCTCCCTCCTTTCCGCCCCGTCTGTCTCTTGTAAAACGAAACAACAGGCGGTGCCTGCCAATGTGGCTAAAAGTCTTCCGGCCCACTGGCCCTTTGGGGTCCCCACCGACGACTCCTCCGCCGAGTCGACCTCCTCCAAGGACGAGGCCGAGGACTCGGGGGCGGAGGGGCTGCCCTGTCCGTCCTCCATGCCCATCTCCGTGCAGCAGGACGACATCGCCCAGCACGCGCTCAACGCCCTCAACAGGGCAGACCTTCTTAATCGCGGACAGTCGTTCCGGCTCGTTCCCGGCTTCGGCCAAACCCCTGGAGGGACCGCTACAGCTGCCGCGGCGGCAACGAAAGCTTCAGCGCCTGTGAGAGGAACGGCGGCAACGACGGCGGGAGCGCACGAAGGCGGTGGCGGGGGCCCCAGCCTCCCGGTGACTCCCGGCGGCGTGGTCGACGAGGCGGTGGAGGAAGGGCGAGGGGGGGGGTGGATTAGACCAACGCCGGTGACGACACCAGTGGCGGCAGTTTCGGCAGGAAAACTCGGCAGCAAGTGTCCGTCGGGGCTTAGACCTGCCTGGGGTGGGTCGGTGCGTGGCGCTACTAGTGTGTGACGCTCCCGGTATATAGCCTTGTGGGGGGAGTAGACTCATGTTCGCACAGCGGTATCAGTATTAGGAAGCGGTTGCGTGAGAAACCCCACGAGTAGAACGGCGTCCGCGGCTAACGCCTTGTCGTTTTCGACGTTCGCACGCTATAAATTATATCCATCACTATTTTATTTTATTTTTTTCGATCTTTCGTCCGCCATTTTGGGTACGTTGTACGAGATGCCCCGGGTTTCGATTATAAAAGAGGCAGCAGAAGGAGACAGGGATTGTGGATAGCTTGTTTTTTTCTTCCTTGTTTTTTTTGCTTCGGTCAGCCGATACCGTTCTCATGTTTTCCTGCCGCACGGAAGATTTTGTCCGCTGGTATCATATACTCCGAAGTATAGCGGTTGTGAGGTGCCTGGGGGGGCATCGTGCATTTTTTTAGGGTTTCGCCCTGTGGCGTGTCGCTCGGGATCTCGCGGGGCATCGAATCGTGGCAGTGTCCGTCGTGTTGTAAATGCGTTCCTTACTATTCCCGATTCCTGCCGTTTTCAGTAGTAACGCCGTTCGGTAGTGTAACGTCAGGCTGAGTTGCTCTTTTTGTTCGACGACGCAAAGCCGGCGACCGTTTCGGGAGAAAGCCGAATGCACCCATTGCGCCTGGCATAAAAAATATAGTTTGAGAAAGGCAGGAACCGGGAGGAGCACAGGCGGGGGGGAGCACGGAAAAGAGAAGGTCTGAGTAGAATGGTCTTGTGGCCTTCCGGGGTAAAAAAGAGTATGGTATAACAATAATTTTTCGACATGGCGTATATCTTAAATAAACGTATAAAATAGTGGGCTGTACTATTCTGCGAGTTGAGCATCGAGAGGGGAGGGGGGGGGGGGGGGGTGGAGGGCGCCCATACGTGCACGAGGGGGTCGTTGGAATGTGCGGCCCCTGTCCGCGCGGACTGTTACGAGCAGGCGTTACCGCGCTTCTCGAGTTAGCCCTACCGGGAGGCGAAGCGATAGACACGCTAGATGCATCGGTGGTTTTGGTTTAGTAGTAGGCCGGTCGACAGCGCGTAGAACTTATTTTTACCGGTTCGGGTTGATAGATAACCAGATGGTGAGGAGCTCTACTACTGGTAGCTGTTTTGTAGCAGCGCAGTAAAGAATTACGAGATTGACGGTAGGAACAATGAGGGGAGAAGGGGTATAGGGGAAAATGGGTGGGGGCGGGGGGGGGGGCGTTGAACGCCGTTCGTTCCAGCGGCTCTCGGATAGCACCCGCTGGCCCTGCCGGAGTAGATGGCTTCGCCCATGGCTTTTTGACCGGGAGGCGCTTGCTGGCCGCTTTGCTCTTTGGTTGGGTGACCTTTTGGTGTCGGCGAAAAAGAAAGCACTAATCTTAGCGCGCTCGGTGATCAATAGGACGCCGAGAAGAAAGCCGACCGCCCCGGCGCGGTTCTTTGTCCGCGCACCGTGTTTTCAACACGAAAGGGGAGGGGGGGGGGGGAGGGACGGGGAGGGACGGGGGGGAGAGGGGGGTGTACTTATGTCATGCATGGGGGGGTGTATGAGGGGGGGTATCGTTTTCGCCGTTTGGCGTCAGGCCATAACATGGGTGCTCATGGGCGTCGTGTTTTTCTTCTACTCGTGTGTTTTTTGTTTTTGGCGTTTGGTCGGTGTCGACGAAGTCGTTGTCGCCGACGATGTTGCGCTGTTTTCTACCTCGAAAGCAGTCGCGGTCGGCCAGTGCACCGCCTCTTTTTGACAGAAAAGGCCTGGCATGCTGCAAGCGCACCTCCCCTCTTTCAAAATTGTCGTTGTGTTGTCTCGACTCTCCTGACCGTCAGGTTTGCAGACTGGGGGGCAGCTGTGATACCTACCGCTCCGGTGAGCGCTGGTAATCCCGCCGCTGGCACTTTGCTCGTTTTTCGAGGAGATTGCGCCGGTTGTCAGCGCTTGCGGCAGGCCTGCCGGGGTCGTGCAGGTGCTACCGGTGAGTACCGCACTTGGACGCTCTCTGGGCGCGCGCTCGCGCGAGAAAGAGAGGGAGCGAACGAGCGAGAGAGATGTTAGGATGTGGGAGCGTCTGGTGCTGTTGGACGGGTGGGTGGGTGGGTGCGTGCGTGTGTGCATGTGCTGCGAATGATTGTCAATGTTTTGTTTTGTTTTTTTATCTCGGGACGCTGCAGCGGTTGCCCGCGCTGCGCGCCCGACGGAGCGCGCCGTTGGCGCGACCTGTAGACCGCACGTGTCTGCAAATAGACTCGTCTCGACCTCGGTGGGTAGGTGTGTTGTGTGCATAGTAGGTTTTGCGGCGAGAGGTTTTCGTTTGTCTGTTTCGTTTTTGTTTTCTCGCTTTGTAGGGTTCGCTTTTTTTAGTCGCGCCTGCCTCACCGACCCACACGGGAAGGGGTTGCGGTATTTATGGAGGGCACCGCGCGGGCTACTGCTGTGTGCTTGATATGTCTCAATTTGTAGGAGTTCGTACAGAATTACGGACTCTATGTTGTGATAGGGGTGTGTGCTAAATGGCGAGTGGAGTCCATCCTCGTGTCGTATTCCCCCAATTTTCCTGGCGTTGAGCGCATGCGGTGCCTTGATGCGAAGTTTTATATGCCGTCCACTTGTGTCTCGTCTTTTTTTTTTGTCGTATTTTTTGTATTTTTTGTATTGTTCAGTAGTACAGCAGTAGAACTACAATACAGCAGTAGTACCTACGTGGTGAAAGTGCGTGAGGTTTTGACAAGGCTAGCGAACTTCTTGGCGTCGTCCGAATCCAGCCTGATCGGGGCCGGAATTTGAACGGTAAGGTCTCTGTGATGGAGCGATTTCAGTTGTTATTTGACGAGCTCACACGCACTGTTGTGCTTGTAGTACGGTGGTTTCTCTTGAAAGGGGCTGCATCGATAGCGCTACTACGAGCAAAACTCCGATTTATATATATATACGTACAGATAGCTGATGCGCGTTTGGTTGCCGTTTAGTTTTTGGCGTGGGTACGTCGGGCGTGGCCGTGCTCCCGCTCCTTTGCTTCTAAGCGGCGCAATTAGTTCCGCGGGCTTGCTTGCTCCTCGCGGGGGCTGAGGGACCCGAGCGAGCCCTGTATAGCCTCGACAGAGCTTAGGAGGTTGCAATGCTACAAAGGTCTATTCCAGCGATCAGTAATAATCCTAAGAATACAATCATGCGTCAATCTCTATTCCGACGACGGCGGAGGGAACAGTGGTGTCGAGACCTACCGGATTCAGGGTTTGGACTCGCCCTCACAGACCAAGCAATGAATGGCTGTGTTCTGCGTTCTCATGAGGCCGGGGGAAAGTTCCTATGCATCAAAAGCTTCTTGCCGATCATTTTTTTTTTTTGCGACGTGACATATTGGTTCCCTCCATTTCGATGCGATCGAGGCCCCTCTCACCCACAGATAGTAACGCAAAAAGCCAAGACCAGCAGCCCCTGCCGCGTAGAGGCATGCGTACACCCGCAGCTCCGCAGCAGCGGCGCTCTGCTCAACAGTGGCCAAAATGTTCGGTTGTTTCCAAGCCTTGCCGTCCCTTCCCTGTTGCTCCGAAACCGCGGACTACGGCAAGCAGTGACCACAACCTCCAGCTATTGCCTACTGTATAGCCGTGATGTTCAATCCGGACCACGGACGAAAAATACTTACCCTGACAATACCCTTTTGCCCTGCATTGCTCGCCCTTCACCATCACGAAGAATCACGAAGACACGCGCCAGGTGCCAAAAAATCCGCCTCACAAGCGGTTCTTAGGTTCATTCTTATCGGAGAGCGTTTTTTTTCAAAATTTCCGAAGTTTGGAAATAATCGGAGATATGTATCGATATACGGAGGCGTTCTGTCACTATTCGTGAAATTCTCCAGAACCCAAAAATATCAAGTTCGTTAACATTCCAATGTTTGGAAAAAAAAAAAACAGGAAAATATGGAAGCCTGAAAAATTGCGCGAAAAAAATGTCGAAAATCTGGAAAAAAAAAGCTCGCCGATAAGATTGACCCTTTGTAGGATGGGGCTACGTAGCTCACCCTGCATGCGACCCGCCGAACACCCCACGGCGCTTTGCGCTTGGTGCAAGCAAGTGTTTGTCTGGTCGGTGAAAACCTTATGTTCTTCGCCCCGGTATTGTGAGGACACGGGAATCTATAGTGATAAGACTACGGCCATACTTACAAGGCATGAAATACCCTCCCCCCTCCCCCAATGGTTGGAGGTGTCTCTATTGGGAGTAGGAACGGTGCTCCGTCTCGAAAGGGATGGGATGGGTGGTCAATGGTCAGATGATTAAGGCAAGCAACACATGAGTACGCCCCCCCCCCCCCCCTCCCCCAGCGCGCGCGCCTCTTTTGTACAAAACTATATTCCGGCGACGGCGGCTCCCGCGCTCAAGAAACTCGGAGTGGCCGCCGAAGCACCCCGTAAGGGAAAGCGGGGGCAGCATGCCTGTTGCCGCACTTGATGCAGAGCCCTGTTGAGGAATAGCCAGTGCTGGTTCGTCGCGCGCAAACAAACTGCCAGCCCCATTAGTTTTCTCTGGCTGTGGATGTCGTACTATTAATAGTTGACAAGGCACCGTATACCAGTAGTGCCTGCCCTGGGAAGGGGAGTGGTTTCAGCTCGCCCCAAGCCTTCGCCACGAAGCCCTCTTGGCAATAGCAGTAGGTACGCACGTACGGGCAACGCCACCCAAACCATAGTTATATGTCTCCATCATGCCTCAATATTTTTTAGAAATGATTCGCCCAGGTCCGATACTTTACGATTTCTTGTTTGGGGGAGAAGGATCGACACCTGCGACCACGGCTTGTCCAGAAGATCGTCGAGGGTGAAGCCTCCTACGAGTTAAGCCGGAAAGTATAAGCGATGATAATAAAATTTTTTCAGTCCAATCCCCTCGCACGTATGTTGTGCTTGGTTTCGGGATTTACATGCCACATGCGTGCCGCGGTACAACAGCTATTCTTAGCTGCGGTACAGCAGTGTGGCGACACATATTTTGCACACACATACCGCCAAAGGAATGCGTAGATACGTATGAGGACTGGCTCCAGAAAGTCGCCACCAAAGAGCTCCGCGTCTCCGCCTTCTGTCGCCTGTACATTGTTATTAACTTTGACCTTAATCTCTGATACTGCACAGACAAAACAAAAAAAACGAGCTCGTGGCACTCAGTGGCCTCCTCTTTCTCCTCCCCCTCCCCCCCCCCCGCCCGCACCCTACCCCGGGCCTTCCCTTGCATCTTTCTTCGCGGAGTGGGTCCATTTTTTCCAACACTATTAATAGTCGACTCGGTACGATGCTCATGATCACGCTTTGCGCCCTAGGATATCCTCGGGGGTAATGACCAGGCGAACCTATAACAGCAAGGATTCAAACCTGCAAACAACCGTAGAAGCGTTTCCGCGGTCAACATCTACACCACCGCTGGAGCAGCCGGATGATTGTTAAATGAAACATTCGAGGCCGCACCGGCTTTGTTACCCCACTTCCCCACATCGTCTAACTGCTTCTCTCCCGCCCACGGCAGCCTACCCCACGATGCCTAGCACGTGACATGCGGCGTTGCAGCACAATTAGGGTTGGTGCTATACACTACCGCAGGATTTCGCTGTACAGCCATAACTTAGCGTGCACCAGCGAGATATGAAAATGCGTAACAGGTATTCTTTTTTCTGGGGTACAGATCACACGACCCCTCGCTACACACTACTTTGACATTTCGGTTTAAAGCAAAACTATGGTGCACAAGCGTGAGAAAATGCCACATCTTCATGCAAGGGGAACGGGTAACACGACCCCCCTCCCGCTCGGCCGCTCGCCTTGGCGGCTTTCGCTCCAACTTCTCGGAAGGCATGCTTTCCCGTCGCAGCAACAGAGCGTTCAGCCGCTCAACAAACAAGAACAGGGGTTCCACAGAGGTACGTACTAATAGCGGGAAGTACAATGCACCGCTTCCGTCTAGGGGCAGCCTCGTATGCACCGAGAAATCACAAGCGAACCTACACGCCGAACGTTAGCACAGCAATCGATCGTGGTTGCCTCTATACAAAGTATATATCGGGTACCAACACTAATTTATCAGTTTTTTCCAGAACATGACAAGCTTTCCCGAACCGAACACATCGCACACTCCATTCAACGCTCACCAAGCACGGGGCACACACCGTAAACCACCCACCGTTGAAGACGGAGACGGCGCGAAGAACTAAACCTAGGGGGGGGGTGAGAAAAACTACGAATAATGCCAGCGAGTTGAATGGGGGGCATTTGGGCACGAATGACTACACATTCGCGAGTTTTTGGACACGAGCGAGTCTCTTCGCTCGAGACTTTTTTCCCCCTCGCACGCGCAGTCACACCGGCAGGCCCTTTCAAGACACGCCCCCCATTCCCAGCAGACGACAAAAAGAAACGTGTTCCTATCAGATATTTCATTCACCCTGCTACGAAATACCGACCTGCACACCGCACAGCACCACACAACCCGACGATAATTCGTTACCCCCACTTGCCCCCGCCGCCACAGCTACCATCACCGACGCTCCGCCCTTTCTCAGAGAGCCAACCGACGGCACCATCCCTCACCGCAGCGACCTGAATCGCTTCACTCACTCCCCTCTCCAGTGGTCGACACGCTCTTCGCCCTGAGACCCTCGCCTACGTACGTAAGCCTGACCGTAACTACCCTAGCTCCCGTTTCTACGAGGGGAACGGCGTTGCGAGAGCGTGGCGGGGCCACGAGCGGAAGCCCGCGGCGTACGCGGGGGTCGACGTCTCGCCAGGCCGAAGCTCTCGCCCGGGCACCAGGCTGTAAAGCGGGACGGCGACGTCGGAAGCGGGCACCGGTCGGGGCGAGGAAAGGGGGCGCGGGTGCGTGGGAACCATGCGGGGTGGAGGGATAATCTGATGAGGGTGTATACGAGAGAGCGTTTCGAGAGTTTGGAGTACACACCGGATGGTCGGCTGCGAGATTTTGCAAGCCGCCTGACCGCGACGTCTTCCTGAATATGTTTTTTTTTTTCAATATTTTATTCCAGAGACAGGGGTTTGCGGGTCATGTCGCTCCACGAGCTTATCAAGGGGTATTTTTTGTTTGGTGGTGTGGTAATCACGCCATCGATAATATCTCGCCGCACGAGTACTCGCATATTGCAACAAATTAGTTGTCCAAACCCACACGTGACGTGCGTAGCGCACCTGGACTGTTAGCGCAGCGTCTGGCGTGTCTGGTACTGCGACCGAGTAGCTGATATCCCCGGTCATGAACTCATCCATGGAGCTGAACGGAGGCCTGTTGGTGACCGCCGGCCGCCCTCGCTCCCACCCCTGCAATTCCTACGTGGCAGAGGGGCCGTATGAAAGGCAACCATGCGCGCCAAAGGTGACGGTACATAAATTAGGCTTGGGGGCGAGGCTTTGGATGATGCAGAAGGCAAGTGTTTTAGTCTAAGGGTGTAGGAGAAGGGGGGGGGCGGATATTCCCGATTGGGAAGCCGGGGTCCAGGCTGCTACAGCATTCTCTCGCAACGGAGAGCACTACGGAGAGCATAGTCGTCGAATCCCGTCAACCGAAACGTCGCGCAAGCCAACTCAATCGCGTAATTAATGAAACGAAACACAAGACCTGGAGCTTAGTCTCGAGCGCCTTCAATTTCTGCCGCCCTTGCCCCCCCCCCCCCCCCCCCCCTGCCCTCCTCCCCCGTATTATATATAGGTTGGGTTGGCGTCGCTTGACAACGACACCGTAAAACATGCCGCTCACTACGTGAGCTAGACAACCAGGGTACCGTTTTTTTTTTTTTTTTTTTTGGCGGTCGCCTACAGCTGGTTGTCGAGTTAGATCATTTGTGCGAGGTAAAGAACCTGTATTCCGCACAAGTGGGAATGGTCGTATCACGTAGTGTTCAAGGTAAGGCACCCAAGAGGCAGTTACATAGTACTCCCATCGCTGTCTCTGGAAGTGCCTACACTGGAAATTAAATCAACTCATTGAAGCTGTCATCCATATGCAAGTTCGCCTCACAAGCGGTTCTTAGCAGGATGCAGCTCACCCTTCATGCGACTCGCCGGACACCCCACGGCGCTTCGCGCTTGGTGCAAGCAATGCAATCTCTGCCTGGTCGGTGAAAACCCGGCATGCTCCGTTCCGGTATTGTAGGGATGCGAGGGGCCATGCATAAGATCGAGTACATCTCTCCTATCGAGTACACCCCCCCCCCCTCCTCCTCTTTCTCTCTCTCCAGATCACTTGGAAAGCGCCCCCGAGAACGCATGTGCGGTCAAGAACGCCATTTTACCACACCTTTAAACGACAGTCTCCTGCCGATTTCCGTGACAGCTATTTTTTCCACAAGAGATGATAACTTGAGCATGATTGGATTTCGCAGAAAACAAACACTCGCTTCTCATTTTCGTCAACTACTTCCCCAAAACTCTATTTTCGTGACTTCATGCCCTTCCCAGGAAAACTCTACCCAGACCCGAAACCGGTTTTTTTCGCTTCCTGGGGTACTCCAAACCCCTTGATTTTGGTATATCCTCCTCTCTTTCGCGTTGTTTGGCAGCTTGAGACCGCAGAACGTGCGCCCCGCCACTACGACCGAGACTAAACGGGGCCCGACCAATGAGGGAGCTCTATCCGCGCGAGCGGGCCCGAGGCCATGCGAAAACAAAGCGACCCAGATGCAAGCAAACGGGCGGGGGTTTGATACCGCCTCACCTCGGGTGCTTTAGGCTTTTCCTCGACCGTCGTGATCCTCCATGGACCGACTCGTATGAGAGCGCCGTCGAGCGGTACCGGCGTACCTTCCGCCTGCGAAAACGGAGCGTTTTTTGTTTCCCCATCAGATGCGACGGGAAGTCAACACCATCAGCGCTATATATGCGCTCCCCCTCCGCGACCCCTTAACGTATCTCACCCTCACAACCAAAATGCGCGTTACTCGAGTCACGCGCGAGGTTCGTGTGTCCGACCGCGGGAAGCGATGCCCAGAATGCTGCTGCTGCTGCTTCTGCTGCTGCTGCTGCTTCTGCTGCTGCTGCTGCTGCTGCTGCTGCTGCTGCTGCTGCACGTCGACCCGAGTTTGTCTACGTACTTTACATGATCCTACAGGGCGAGGATGAGGCTCGAAATGCCGCCCCCGACCTCGACCCCGCCCCTGTCCGCTGCATAGGGGCGGCACAACGTGATTCGCGCGGGAGGTGCCGTGACGGCTGGTTCCTCAGGCACAGGAGGACTAAACTGTTTCCTCATCCGACGGGAGACGGAGAGCGACCGTACCGGGGTCGCTATGCACCACCCGAGTTCGCGGGGTTTTTCGTGGGTGGTTTAGGCCGTGTGAGGCAAGGCAAGCCGGCGAGAGACAGGGGGCGCGATCGAGGTACAGCAAGACACGTGGTACTCTATGGCTTGGGATGTTCAGCTGCTACTGCTGCTGCTGCTGTTTCTCGTCGATGGTCTGCTGTTACTGCTGCTGCAGGAGTTTCGGCTCGTGACGACGAGGGAGGACTCGGTACTCCTATCTACCTTTTCGCCGTACGACGTGTTGGGCGGCAGAAAAACGCCCGTCCTGAAAACGTACAGACACCCGCCGGTCAAGAAGCCAACATACTCCTTTCGGAGCTCCACCCACTTGTCCTGCAACGCAATTTTTGCAAAACACACAACAAAGGAATAAAATAAAAAAAACGAAACACATCCAATCAAATCATATCGGAAAAAAATGACACCAACCTTAAAGCCCGAAAAGCAGATGGCATGCTTGAGGATGCGCTAATACACGATACGGGGGAGGAGGAGGAGGAGGAGGGAGGAGGAAGGGTGCGTGTGTGCAGGCTAAACTACTACTATAGAGCAAGCAGACACGCAAGGCAACGGGTCGCCGGTGGTGGGCGGGTAGGTAGGTGGTGGTGAAGTGGACGTCGTTATCGCACCCACCTTAAGGGGAGTGTCCATATCCCTCTGCAGGGTGTCCCTCACGAACATTCCCAGAGTTTTATCTCGAACCATGGGCATCCCCATTGAGTGCACCAGCTCCCTCAGCACCTCTTTCCAGAACAGAAGTCCGTAGCCCCTTTACGCCGAAACGAACAGGAAGACACGAACCCCCCCCCAAAAAAAAAACAGAAAAGGCAGCACATGAACAACAAAAACATCCGGAAAAGGGCCAGACCGGCTCGCAGGCCTTCTGCGGCTAGCGCGCCCTATCCACCACGCGAGAACATTTACAAACAAAACGTGGGTCGACTGCACTTGGTTCACGTGCCCACGCGCGTAAGGACGGCGGCCAGCGTTTTGAGAGCTTGCGCGCGGGGTGGGTACACATGCCAAGCGAGCAGGGAAAGCGGGCATCGTTTCGCCAGGGCTACCGTGTTGGGGTCAACAGAAAGGTTTCTTTTTATTACGGGGGACCATAGTAAATAGGACAAAATTTTATTAGTAAAAATAGTGAAATATATAGGTTTTTGTGTGTACCGCAGGTCCTATTTACTATGGTCCCCCGTATTAGTACCCCGGCGGCGAGACCTGCGAAAGGCAGCGGGTCCATTTTCCAAGAAGCGACAGGTACCTTGGTACGAACGCTTTCTGCGCTTCTACCGAACAAAAACAACAAGCAACGAATGCAAGCCGCGGCAGTCGGAGTCGTGGATTCGTTTATCTCAATGGGTCGAATCAACCATCTCGCCAACCATCACAAAAAAGTGCCTACGACGCCATGAGGCCCACCTATAAGGCTCTATATCGAGGCGCATCCCTAAGGGCTGCATGACGGCTTTGTCCCAGACAGGGCGGAACAGCTCGCGGTGCACGAGCTCCCGGAGGTCGTCCGATTCGTTTCCCACCGATGACAGGTGGCCTAGGACTCCGCTGCCGAAGACATCTTCCATCATGGGGATCTGTTGAGGAGAGAAGCCGTCGGTTCATGGTTCCGTTCCGAGGGGATGATCGGGCGGCCAGGTATAGAGTAAGCTGTTAGCGTTTTTTGCTGGCACTGAAGTAATAGTGGTGATGGCGTTATGCTGTTATTGTTGTTAACGTTGCTGCTGTTGGTGCAGCGGTTGTTGCTATTATTGATATCTTCTTCATTCATGTTTTTTGGCGGACTTTCATGTCGTTGTTCTCGCTGTTGTTATTTTGCTGTAACGCGACCGTATGGCGAAGGGTTCAACCTCAACTACAGCGACCTGCACAAACATGCCGATAAACGTACGCCGCAGCGCTCGAGTGGTTCATCGCTCCTGACCAGAGCGTTTTTTGTTGTTCTTGGAACGTTCACGGACATTAACTTCGACTACGGTACACTTGACCACACGGAAGGACAGGACCCATCCCCTTTCCCCTTTCCCCCCTCCCCCTATTAATAGAAGATGAAGCAGTACGAACATGCATTATCGCCGCGGCGTACCAGCTGTCGGCGCAGCTTTCCCCGGGTCGACCAGGAGGGGGTGGTGTCCTTAAAGTACGGCACCCCAAACTTGTGCGCGAAGTCGTACACGACGTCCTTCCCGAAAGGAAGCATAGGCCGCCAAACTCGAACTCCGTTCACAACATTCTCAGGCAGCATGCCTGTCACCGAGGGGGGCGGTGGAGGGGGAGAGGTGAAGGGGGGTACGTAGACAGAGCGGGAAAAGGAAGCGTGTCCATACTTCGTGTGCTTAAGCTGCTAAGATGAGACCACCAGCCTCGCGTGTTTTCGAGGCAACAGCGATTAAGGTTTTTCGGGCAAAACCTTACCAAATATCTGCAGCACAGTAGCAATCGCTCGTGGGGTGAAGATGTCACGCGATCATGCCCCTGCTATCCTGCGAGGAACAGCTGCAGCCATGGATGGATAGATCCACCCACCGCCAGAGAAGCAACGTACTGAGAGCGGGTGCCCGATTGCCCAACGGACACGTCGATGGGAGCAGTTTCCGCCCTCGTCGTAAGAAGCTCCCCGGAGACCGAAAACCGAAAACCGAAAAAAACAATACCCCCCCCTGTTCTCCCCCAGCCATCACTATCGCCAGCCATACCACTACCACCGAGCACCGCAAAGGGTGAGGGATGCCCATAGAAGAAGACGAATCGTAAGTTCGCTACCCAAAGGACAGCTTGAGATCACCAACGAATCAACACCAACACGAATTACCTAAACCAGCGCCAACACAAACCCCAACACCGATACCAACACCTGCACCACCGCCACCACCAACACCAACACCCAACACCCAACACCCAACACCAACCCCAACCACCGCCGGAACCCCGCCAGCCTCACAGCCGCTACACAGCTACCACCACCACCACCGCCACGTACCTGCCAGCTCTAAAATGCTGGATCCCTTGATAAGGTTGGTGAGCACGTTCTCCTCGACGTCCCCCTCGTGGTGCCCGAACATCACCGCGGGACACCCCCTTCCCTTCATGGCCTCCTTGTACGCGTCGAAGCGGATCTCGCGAGCCATCTTCTCGTACTCGTCGCGAGCCGTCACGCCCCTGCGGATCTATCGCTCATCAAGGAGGCCAAACCGAGACGGGGGGGGGGGGGGGGGGGGGGGGGGAGAGTTAAGGGGGTCCAATCAGGGGGGGGGGGGGAGGCTTGGTTTACACGCATGTCGGTACGTCAATAACATGATGAACGCTATGTCATGTATAGCGGAGAAGAAGCAGCTCGCCGAGGAGGGAGGCCTACCGTATAACTTACAGGTCGGGGGACAGGGGGTGGGGGCTGCCTTCTAATTGAACTCCTACCCTTCACGTCGGGGGATAGACTATTAATATATACCTACCATCTACCCACCAACCCACCTGTGTTCACGTAAGAGGTTGGGCTACGCCGCTGGAGGCCGCCCGAACAAAATCTAAGAAAAGCGTTCGCACGCATAATAGCTTACGGCCTGCCCTGTCAGGCGTAGGTAGTGGCGGATCGCCCAAACCGCCCTGGCCCGCAGCACATGAATGCTGAAGTATCTGACAGCACCGCGTACGGCTTATCAAGACAGGGGTGAACAGACATGTCGCATCCCATCGCGTCGCAACACGGCGGCAGTGGCAACACTTTTACCTTTAGGTCCCAAAAAAGAGGTGCCGGTACGGTGGGTAGACAAACGTTCTTCTTTGCTCAAGGCGAGAACACGAGGGGGCGCATTAAGCAATGGCAACAGTAGCGGGAAAAACGAAGGCGCAAACCTCCTACGGCTCCTTCGAGACGGTAGTTGTACGCACGACGCTCGGGGAGCGCTCCCGTCGTGCATAGCCTCCATTCCCCCCCAACTTGTTGCCACTCCTCACGAAACAGCAGTGCTTCATCTATATTTCGTATTTCACACAACACCATCGGATGATAACATCTTGCTTTCCCTCGGCCTGGTCCGAAATAACTTGTCGAGCCGTAATGTATCATTCCCCGGGTGGCTTGGTTGGTGGTCCGCGTGCCTATCAAGATCAATTTCGCGGGTTCAAGTTCCACCGAGTGCATGCTCGTAAGGGCTTTTTCTTGCATGAAAGAAATTGACTAGCGGAAAGCGCGAGAGCGTGAGTTAGCTACATTCGATGAAAATCGACGAGCAGTGGGAATGTTGAACCCTATGCGCGACAAAAAATAAAGGCACGTACCGGGGGGGGAGAAGGGTAGACACCTGTGACAACGGCTTGTCCAAAAGGTCGTCGAGGGTAAAAACCTCCTACGAGTTAGGCTGGAAAGTGAAAGTGATGATTAAAAAAAAAAAACTCTATATATACCCCCCTACAACGTACCTCGGCGATGGTTTTCTTGTGGAAAATCACTCCGTGGCGCGCGCACCACTCCTCGACGAAGTCCGCCTCTCGTCCGCTCTCGTGCCGGTTCCCGTAGTCGATGTGAATCCCCATCACTTCGAAACCGTACACGGGCTTGAGGTGCACGAGGGCCAGGCACAGCGCCATAGAATCGACCCCGCCAGAAAGCGAGACCGCCACCGTTTGCAACAAACCTTTGTCACCACCGGCGTTGCCGCTGCCGCCGCCGCCGCCGCCGCCGCCGCTGCGGCTGCCACTACCGTTGATCTTACTGCTGAGGGAAGGAGTGTGGTCGTTCAGCCCCTGGTCTCCTGCGGCTCCTGAGATCCGCTCACGCGCGGCCGCGCCACCTCGCGCGTCCAAAAACACTCGCAAAACTCTGCATCGGTCGGAAGGAAAAAAAAACAAAAAAAAACGAGAGGGTCGCGGGGTTTCAAGAGGCGTGGCAAGCGTGGCGGGAAACGAAGTCCCGCCCATATCGAAAAAGGAAGCGAACACATCTCCAGAAGAGAAAGCGGGGAAAAAATTGGGTCCCCGACGGTTCGCGCATTTGTTGGGGCTATTCGACGGCTACCTGATGCAGCGATTTAACGGAGGGCCTCCTGTTGGCCCACTTCGTTTTTGCGCCGCATTTCTGGAGCGTTTCTTGTCGACCAAGCCGTCGAAGGCGTCAGGTGGGCCTTTACAGCCCTCGACAGCGGCGGAGCAGCGAGCGTTGCCCTGCCCGGCCCTACCTTCTACGAACACAATCGCACACTGCTGTGCGATGTCAGACGGTGTAGGTTATGTACTGCCAAACGTACGTCGGGATTGTACAGTAATGCGACTCACCGCAAGAGCGGAAAATAATAATAAATAAAATACCAGGTAAAAACATGGTTGGCAAGGGAATGGGCCCGCATACAGCAGCGCAGGGCACCACAACACCGGAAAGGCTTGCTTAATTGCTGTGCTTGTGGACACCAGGTCCTATCCCCTAGATCGACCGCCTCATTGCCACTATAATCCCACAAACTGCTAAACTGAATGAGCATTATACAGGACTACGGTAGGAGAAAATGATGTCTCACTTGACGAGCTCGTGTCGGTCCATCAGGGAAGGCTCTGGTGGATCGAACTCGAAGTGCTCCAAGATTTCTGCCCCCTCCTCCGCCCTGTCCTGTATGCCTTGGAGTCTCCTGCATCGACGTAATAACGTAGGCAAGGGGTGAGTTCAAAGCGAATAGGTGGGGGGAAACCCGCCCCGACAGAAACGACCGACGTCACAGAGCCGACGTCATCAGAACATGGGCATCATCGGACTAACCGCTCATCGAAAAGTCGACCGTTGCGTATGGCGGGCAGCAGGTAGTAGTCCAAGTGCCGATGGTGGACCTTGCGCGAAATACCGACGGAAATGTGCCCTCAACAGCACCGACAGAGACACGGAGTCCAAACATGGAACTCAACGCCTGAGTACGGGAACGTTCCCACGCAAATGCTAGCTTTGAGGTGCCGCAGCATATAGGTATCTACTATGATTACCTGTAGGGAGCGAAAGGACGGTTCCTGCGGAGTTCTGGGAAACCTGAAAAGGAGCACATCGTTGGTAGGTTCGCGTACTCAAAAACTCAAAACATTAACCTTGTATGGTCAGGAACACATAAAAAGCACAGCCGGGAAGTTGTGTCTCATTTCGTCAATCGTCCTATCGCATACCTGGTACACCTAAGAACCACGGCCTCCCCCTTGACACACCCACATCCACCGCACACGTAATACCTGTTTGTCGCCTTCTTGAACCGCTGCAGGAGTTCTTCCGAATGCCGGAGGCATTCTTCCCTCGCTCCCACCTCTTCCATCACCCGCCGCAACCGACCCTCGCTGTTGCATGAAAAACAAAACGGCCGCGGCACCACATCTCGATGAACAACAAGTTTGTTCTGCAGTAAGTATGGCAGCAGTCAGTATGCGCGGTGCAGCACGAACCATAAAAAAGCAACCTATCTATACACCAGGATTGATATGTACGTGGCATTCAATGAAACGCCGGGTAACGCTTGCAGGGCCAAATCCGAGGCTGCGATACCGCCTGTACGATGCCGCCCGCACGCCGCTTTTCCTTTTTCTTCTAGCATACCACTCTGTCCCGCAATGTACGCACCGGTTTTACACTAATTTTTAAACCAAACGGTGCTGAAATTTCGGGACAGAATGGAATATTATGCCCATCAACCCCCGGTGTATTACGTGCACCCCACCCCAATGTGTGTGTGTGCGTTTTCAACAGAGGGAGGGGGGGGTCAAACCCTCGCCAGCGACACCAACCTTGGGGTGTGCCTGAGCGGCATGAGAGCGAACACGTGCTGCTCGACCGTGAGGCTCTGCTGCCACCCCTTTGCGAGCAAGAGCTCCGCCAGAGGTAGCGCCCGCCGATCGCACGCCCCGACTCGCTCATCCCGGTCAGGGCGCCCGCGGAAGATGTGCCTGTGTCCGTGGGTGCGCCAGGAGAATGGGGTCAGGCAAAGGGTTCAGCTTCAAGCGGTGGTGGCCTTGTCGGAAGCATGGACGGCGACTGCTGTATAGTAGCAAACCTATGAAGGGTGGGGCGCAGGTGTATAGCGATCAAACAATCGACAAGCGCGGTCTCCGATCAACCCGCTTATTACTAGGCATGCCTTTGACAGGGGAGAGCTCGCAGCAATACGAGCATCCCCATGCATGCTGCCTGCGCGCGTGTCGAACAAACGTTTTCCCTCCTATGCACTTGGGGCACAACCCCTACCCCAGCAGGTGTATTTCGGCTGATTTGTGTGCCCGATGCCATGAAAAAAACGCCTCCACTATTGAGAGAAAACCCAGGGCAGCGTTAAAGGGGTAGGTAACCTGGAGAACTGGTCTAGGAGCAGGATGAGCGCAACGAGCGACCGCGGCCGCTTGCTCCACGATGGCGTCAGCACACCCGCCTCCGCCTGGAGAACCAAGCTTTCGAACCCCTCGCGGAGGAGCTTGTCCACGCGCGAAATGTTATCCCCCTGGCAACGAGACATACCAAAGAGGGGTTTGCATGAATTACATCGGGGCTGCGAGGGGGCGGGGGGCGAAACCGTGTGGCGTTTGGGCAGATGCGCGTTTTCGGTCATGGACGAATTTGTGTCTGCACCGTATCTATCTTAGCCGTTGGGAACATGGGTATCGGTGTACGGTGCGCCCCGTGGACTCAAAAACTTTTGTACTTCGTACCGGTAGACTATCTATATGGGTATGCATGTCCTGCGGTAGTATCGTGTTTATGCTCATAGAGCGGTGGTAAATAGGACTGTGAGACATTATTAATAGTTGGCTGGCGAAGTAATAAGCCGACCAACTGACTGTACACGTTCTTTTTTATAAAACACATCGAGAGCCACAAAGCGCACCAAGCCAGGTACTAAAAAGTAGCACTCCTCAGAGTATTGCAAAGAGCTAACTGCAATACTTCAAGTTCCTACAGTAGCACACTCATATCTGGCCGGCAACTCATGGTCAGTCGACTCAAAGCCCTATGATTGTAGTAATAATTGGTTACAAGGCGCTTCGCTCCGCGGGCGGCCTACGCCGCCCGCTACGCTCGCTCAGGAAGGAAAAAAATACATCAAACTATGCGAAGCGAACAGAGGTCCACGATTGAGTTTAGTTTTTTCAAGGATCGTAATTGCAAACCGGCGACTTGATAATGCCAAGAGTCCCGCCGCCATGCTTCAGGAAAAAACAGCTCCGACGTCAGCTTGGATGCCACATATACGCTTCGCGTCGCGGATGTCGTACGTACGTACATACCCCAGGTAGGGTACTACTGTCTGTACTTATTTTCTTCTTTCGATATGCTCTATGTCTGTACTGTATGTACGAAGAAAGCGAAAGCACAGCACGGTACAGCAGCAAACACAATGAAAATGAAACCGAAAACTCGGAAAGGAAAAAAAATCCCCGTCCCTTCTCGTGCATAAATGTTCTGCCTGATTGGAACACCTTGCACCCGCAGCCTGGTCGAAAAGAAGAAAAGAAACAAATCGCACAGAAGAGCTTCTCTCTCAGCCTCGTACGCCGCCCGCCCCTCTCGCGACCACCTCGCTACCGATTCGGTCCGGGTAAAGCTTTTATCACTCTCTGCCACAATCAGCCCCGTCGCCCGCCTCGCGTGAAGCCCGGTGCTCACCGTGGCCGTCATTCGCCAGCTCGATAACGTTGGTGTTCAAACTGCACACCTCCCTCTTTCAACTTTAGCGTGGTCGAAAAAATAAGCACCGCTTGAATATTACCTTGCCCTCCCGAACTACCTTCATAACTCGTACATACTCTATCAACAATCATAAATCGAAGCCAGACAAAGCCCGTTCATGCATCTGTCGTGTCTCGAGGCACACGCGACGCCTAGGCACGAAAGCGGCGACCGCGCTCCTTGCAACCCCCCCCCTACCCGCCAGCACCCGCTGACACCCGCGACGGTGCCGGGTCCTCCCGCGATGCCGTGGTCGGAGAACACGCACGCACACGAAACGAAAGAAGAAAAAAGGAAGAAAGGACCGAGAAACAAAGAACCGCTGGAAAGGTCTGGCAAGAAATGAAAGGAGGCGGTTTGGAAGTGGGAGCTCTGAGAGGCCAGGGATGCACCAACCGAGCACGCTCAGGGGTTGTGATCTAAGTATGTAGTTCTATATTGGCGTTCTAGAACGGGCACCCTTGCTGAATGTGCGCTTTAGCATGCAGACAGCAGTAGTACAGAGTAGTACTAGCTCAAGGCACCCGCCCGCCCGCCCGCCCGCCCGCCCGCCCGCCCTCCCACTCGCTGCTTTCCTGCTGTCTTGGGCGGGACAAGCGCTAGGAAGCAGCGGGCAGCAGCAGCACCAGCAAGCACCGGCACCAGCATGATCATCATCATCATTTGTCAGCAGCAGCAGCAGCAGCAGCAGCATCAGCAAAAGTAACAGCAGCATCAACAGCGACAGCATCGATGTATACCAGCTGCGGCAAAGACCTGTTCTGCTTGTTTTTCCGCGAGAGATGGAAAGAGAGCTGGCGTGGCTTCTAATATCACTCGAGCACACTGAAAGTTCAGGCGTATATTCATACACTGCTGTGGTACTGACTGGTATCGCTGCTGTACGTGTAATATACCTGGTACAAGGTACCCAGAGGTACCAGTATGGCAAGCAAGTTCAGTCCTATGTATCAGATATACACTTTCAAAGTAAAAAAATGGCAGCTACACGTCGTACAACAACCATGCCGTACACAACGATCGTGGTCAAGTTCAGTCGCTTCCGGTTGCTTCTCGACCTTCAAAAAAGGGACGAATACACGCACGAAGGTAACAACAGCAGCGAACAGCAAAAACATATTGCAGCAAACCTTCGTCTCGCCTTCTGTTCTAATGTTGCCGCGCTGCAATATACCAGGTACAGCAGTACGTAGTCGTACGTACTGCTGATCGAACAACGCGTTGTTGAACTACAGGAGTATGTATTGTGAGTGCACCGGGTATCATACAGCAGTTCAGCGGTGGACACTGCCTGCTGTTGCTGCTGGCTGTTGCCACGTTCCTGCTCGATGCGACGTCTGCGCGATCTACCAGGCACACCGACTGCTGCAATCGCAACGCCTCTGTACTTACTGTGCAGGAGTGCACACGAAGCACGAGGCGGAACATGTTCGTTGCTGACAGTTGAACAGCAGCAACGACTGCACTCCCTGATCAGCCCTGATTGTGGTTCTGGTTGCCGATCTACCTACCAGGTACAGCAGTAACAACCATTCAGACAGCACTGCAGTGCACATGTGCAAGTAAGTCGTGTTATACAAGGTGTAAGTAGTACGCCTTCCTACTCCAACGCCAGTCGTCGTCTACGCGAGAGACTTCTTACAGCAGCAGTTCTTCTCGACCTCTCCCTCTCTCTAACGCAACAGCACAACAACAACATCAACAACAGCACAGACACCAGCACCCGGCACCAGCACCAGTACCAGCACCAGCACCAGCACCAGCACCAGCACCTGCACCACGAGTATAACACGGAACAACCATCACACCTGCGCGAACCACTTAGTGCGGTGATTGTCCGCAGTAGAACCGTCGAACCACACCGACAGCACTCTCTCCACCTCCTTCTCCTCCTCCTCCTGCACCGTGGAGCAACCACCACCAGATACGCCATCAGCCTTGCCACTGCCTTCATCGGCAAGACCCGCGCCCTTGCTCAGCCCCCTGCGGTACGCCGCTGCGGCAACCACTGCGGAGATGACAGCAGTGCAGGGCAGAACCACGAGCAAAGTCTGCATGGCCACGGCTCTATGAGAACGGCTCGCCATATCGATATCTCCTCCCAGTGAACGTGTGTGACTTCGTGACCTGTGAATTCACGCCGCTCTGCCTCGCCTACCCCGCCGATTGAAGGGAAAGGTCCACCTGTTCTCAGGCTATACCGTGCTAGCGACTGGCAGCGAAAGAGCTCCGATTCGCGCCGTAGGTGGCGCCGTGTGCGGAGTGGTGTTGGGCATGTACTGGGTGATTACGAATATCGGCGGCGCAGTACGTGACCTTTCGGGGAACAAATTTTTGTGTGGTTATCGGAGATCGGATCGGAGATCAGATCGGAAAGCGGAGAACTTCGTATTTTGTGGTACCGGTATTTCGTCGATGCATGGTACGGTACTCATAACCTCCCCCCCCCCAAACAAGCGCGGGGACGATGGACTTACACCATGTGGTAAGTAGCTACGACAGTCGTATATACGCGTACAGACAGAAGAGAGAGGCGGGCAGAGCGCCATGTATCCATAGTCCGCAAACAAAGTTGAAAGCTGAAAGCAAAAGAGACACACTGCACCAAGTGCAAAAAACAAGAAACGGAATGTGTGCGGCTCTTTCCTGCGTTTATCTCATACTTGTGTACGAGTATTGTTATGAGGCTTAGATTGGGTAGGCGATTGGTTGAGAGCACAACGGACTATGACCTTCACCCTTCACAAATGGCGACGACGGCAGAACGTGGGTCGTTGGTCGTGAGTTCGAATCTCACATCCAACATGAAATCGCTTTTAAAGAAGAGTGAGTTTCCTCATGTATGTATACTTCAGTACTATGTCAAGAATCTGAAAAATGCTTCTGGATCCCCAGAAATTGGAATCGTGACTGGTGGCGCGTCGTGCCGTAAAATCCGGTCCGTTCTAGCGGGGGGGGGTGTTATGAGGCTTAGCGTGGGTAGGCGACTGGTTGACCTTATACCTTTAGCCCACAACGGACTAAGACCTTCACAGTAACCTCTTTTGAGACTTATACTGCTGTCTGCTGTGGGCCTCGGAGCGTTTATCCTAATCTACCAGGAATACAAGTATGTACAGTATAGATAGATGTTATCGAAAAGGGTAGGGGAGTGTTAAGATCACGGACAGCGGGACACTTTTGAATCCCTGGGCAGGTCTGCCTATTAAGCCGGTACTCGTTGGTACTCACATGACATGTGTGTTGCTTGCTTAGAGATAGAAGAGTAGCTCTATTCCTTTCGTGCACGACGAAGACTGAGACCACGCTCGTGCCTCTCTGGAAAACCCCTGGTTTTCCACCCAAGATGCGCCTTCCAAGTACTACAACTACGACCCCAGTTCCAGAACCCAGGTAATTACCGGGCGTTCTACCTCATACAAAGCAGTATCATAACACTAGCCCACTCTGATTAGCCGTATATGCAGAATTATGGGAAATTCGTGGAAACTCTGATTCCACAAACTAGAACATGAGTCGAAGATGCGGCTCCTCAAAACCCACTCCCACCTCTGAAAAGCAAGGCAACGAAGCCGGCAAGGTACGTAAAAACAAATGAAAGGAAGACGTAGTCTTAAGGGGGAGGAATAAACCGTCAACGAAAAATCATCACCATGTCACCCGCGACTGGGGTGGGCGAGGAAGATGCAGGGAAAAGTGAAAAGGGAATATAAAAAAAAACGAGAAGAAAATATAACACGGAAGATGTCAAGAAACACCGAAAACCCAGCCCACAACCCGGGAAAGGTGTTCTGTGCCACCAATGATTGGCCCAATTACACTGACCAGCCCCGACACTGAGGAGGGGGGGGTAGGCAGGACAGAATACGCGAAAACCATCCCCAACCAAGCCCAAGAAAAAACAAACTAACAAACAAGCAATCAACCCAGGAACACACCTGCCAGAAAAAAACCCGACCCGAAAACTCAGAAAACGTCAATAAATTGAACCCCCCCCCCCCCCCAGAGTCCAGGAAAACATCAACCAAAAAAGTTCGAGAACAGCCGGGAAGCGAAAGTCAGCTATCCACGGCGGCGTCTCGAGATTCGTCTACGTTACGCTGGACCCCCCGTGCGAATAAATGCGCTAGCCAAGTGAAATTGTAGACACCAAGAGCTACGTACAGGTCTCGTCGAAGTCGTGTAGCGCGCCGGAGAAAGAGGGAGCTTGATCGATTCCGGGTCGTCCAAAAATCGAACCAAACTTACTCCATCCGTGGGCGTAGTCGCGCTGATTTTCCCGAGCCACCACAGACCGTCGTCGCCCTTGTACCAAAAATGGGCCCCCTTGGGAAGCACGGTTTTGCAGTATCGGCGGAGCCAGTCGGCGTGCGAGACGCAGCCATAGCCGGGTGCCAGAAACCCCTCGCCGTTATTCCGAGAGAGTTCCCGTTGTGCCGCGCCGATTCTCATTCGGCGGTACAGGCGGTTGGTTTGGCGATGCTGGTTCGGGGTGCCAGCCCAGTAGCGCAAAATTGCGTGGCGAGAAAGCTGAAGGCCCATTTCCCGTTCCCAGGATGGATGGGAAAGTCCTGTCCAGTGCGTCTCGTACGTCACTGCTATGACGCCACCTCGACCTCGAACCGATTGGTGTTCGGTAATCTTTTCCACTTCGAGTCGGGGAAGAGGTGTCGAGACGTCGTCCTGGGTGACGTAGTTCGGGAGAGATTTTTTGGAGAAATTGTTGAGCACGAACTGCGTCAAGCCCGCTGGCAAATACTTCGGCATGTCGCCACGGTCGTGGGGGTTGGCACAGGGCTTGCAGCGTTGAACTGAAACGCGCCGACAAGCATCCGCGCCGGGCATATCGGAAGGAAGATCCAAATACAGGAGGTTTGCCCCAAGAGGAGATCCGTCCGGGGTGTCCGCTGCGGAGCAGGGGCCAACTGCGAGAACTTTGTAGGGGCCTGTCCAGTTGATCGAGAGTTTGGCCTTGAGGACCTTGGCGTCCGTGTCGGGCTTTGCGCCCTGGCGGATGGTGGCCGCCGTATTGTACACCCATGCCCAGCCGCCAACGTCAAATTTGGGGACCGGACGCAAAGCGTCGGAGAGGGCGGAGTTGCGGCGGTTTACGCGGGCAACAGTGAGGGCGTGGTGTTCGCGAAAAATATCGTACGCGCGCTGCTGGCGGTCCGTCGCCAAGTCGCAATAGGCGAGGTGGTCGCGGTCCAAACTTTGGTGGCCGGCGACTCCAGCACGCTCGAAAATCGTGAGGGAGAGGCGTGGCAGCCGACCCATGTGTACCTCGTTGGGAGCCAAACCCGTGGCGGCACTGACGGAATTGTTGTACGCAAATTCGACATGAGGGAGCTGTTCATCCCAGTTGTTTTGGAGCTTGTTGACGACCATTGCCAGCATCTGAGCCATCGTGTGGTTTACACGTTCCACCCCACCGTTGCCGTTCGGGTGGTAGGAGCTGGTGGCAATTTTTCAAACCCCGAGAAGCTGGTATACGGCGTGCGAACGCTTGGAGCAGAACTGGAGGCCGTTGTCCGAGAGGATGCTGCGCGGGCACCCCCAGAGAGGAATATACCGGTTGAAGAGAATGTTAGCCGTGCCCTCAGCGGTGAACTCTGCCGCGGTGACGGCGTACATGTCGGTTCGGCGGCTGAAACGATCAGTGAAAAGCAAGATGTAGGTATTTCCACAAATAAATGGCGACGACGGCAGAACATGGGTCGTTGGTCGTGAGTTCGAATCTCACGTCCACCATGAAATCGCTTTTTAAAGAAAAGCGAGTTTCCCCATGTCAAGAATCTGAAAAATGTTTCTGGATCCCCAGAAATTGGGACCGCGTGTGGTGGCGCGTCGACCCGTAAAATCCGGTCCGTTCCAGGGGGGGAGAGTGTTTTGAGGCTTAGATTGGGTAGGCGGTTGGTTAGCATTTTACCTTCAACCCAACGGACTAAGACCCTAATAGGAGAATATATATATAATATATCTCGTTCGTTCGTCTTCACCACTTCGCAATAAGAAGGAGGGGTTTGGTCGATGCCTTGTGGTCATCACGTGTCTTCTGCGACAAAGGGCCACGGTCATTTTTCGGTACAGTACGAGTAATTGGTTTTCGATCGCTCAGAGCCACTCGGCCGAGTGAATAATATATTATTATTTCTCTTGACATCCGACATTGTGCAGCATGATCTTCAACAATGATCACTCATAACTTTCCCGAAAGAAGAAAACCTCGGAAACAAAAGGAAACCCATGCACCAAGTCTATACCTCCCTTCTGTGCCAACTTTCGCTTAGTCTACTCCATTTGCTGTCCTTGCTCCTTCCTTCTCATTACGTTCTATTCTTAAATCCTAAGCTGCATCCAAGCTCGGAAGGCAAGCAATAAAATAATAATAATAATAATAATAATAATAATAATAATAATAATAATAATAATAATAATAATAACAATGATAATATTGCCTGACTGTAGTTACTCGCAGTCTGAACCTTTTGCTTTTGGTTCGGCGCTATGCACCGTCATGGGATTGTTTTTATAAAATTGTTACGAACGTACTCCAGCTGTGCTGTGAGTAATACACTGACTGTTTATTACGCTGCGCCAACAAAATACATGTGTTCAAGTCCAATTTTGAGTGAGGTACAGAGTCGCTCGCCCAAGCACGCGCCGTTTGTAGGCCCATTTGCTGTGTGTAACGGGCTTATGTTATTGCAGCCTGTTCGAGTGCCAGAAGAGGCGCCCACCAGGCGCCAGCCTCGCGCTCCTGTGGGTATTGAAGGCACTGCAGGTGCTATGGCGGCGCCTTTTTTGGCTTCTTGAAGCGCTCTCGGTCTTTCAGCCCCCTGAGAAGATAGCAGAGAATGGAGGAGCTGGGGGACAATCGGCGCCAGAGGGTGGCACTGTGGCAATGGTAGCCAAGCGCTCCCGCATTCATTTGTCAGCACTGCTTCGGTTGCGGGCGCACAAGTCTAAAAGGACCTTTCAAAGGCTACCACAACAAGCAGTTTTTGGCATCAGGGGGGGGGGCAGTCTGCACCGTACAAGAGGAGCTCAATCGTGTTGTCAAGAAGGCGACCAAAAAAAAACGCCATCAGAAAGTTCGGCGGGGAACGCGAGTGCACATAGGAGACGCAGATCATCCAGGGGGGTGTAGATCTGTCCCATCTAGCAAGCCACCGTCGTAGTACTTGCGGGGGCAGAAATCGGGTTTTTATCTTGTTTTGTTTTTGTTTTTCGACGTGCTCAACAGTGAGTGGTGCATGCAGTGCGTTAAGCGACCGTGTGATCAATGGACAACGCGTTGTCGTTGGAGGTCACTTTGGTGTGCTTAGGGGCTGGGGGGGGGGGGGGGGCTTGGCTGTAGTGTTTAATAGACGCGGGGGTGGGAATCCAGATTTTGCTTTCAGGTGGCTTGTTTCAGAGTTGACGTACTTTTACCATTTTATACGACGTGGTGGTTCTGTTTTCTTTGTCGTGTTCAGTGAATAATGGCTAATAAATACCAGTACGCCCACCTTGTTTCTCGCTTTGACGTTGATCTGGGTCCATCTACCAAGCCGGGTGGGCAACGATGCTGGTGACGCGTTCTACGATAGAGGTAGCACGTTTCCGCTATTTTTTTTTCTGGATGACGGGGTTCCTTAACCCAAAATCGTTGGAATGCCAAATTTCTTTCGAAAAATGACGTTTTTGTATACTTGGGTCATGGGATTATTCGTCGGGATGCAAGTTGGTTTTTTACTGAAGTCAGTTTTCGGGTGTGGTATGGAGCTCCTTAAGTGAGCAGCCCAAGAAAAATTAGAGTGAACATCTATCGTAGAACGCCTCTGGTTCTGGGCTCCCGCTAAGTTCGGGAGTGTATGTGCGCGTAACTCGCTAAGTCGGGAAGACGCGGTACATTCGTACATTCCTATCAGGTATCTTGTGCACAGCAGTCAAACAAATTATTTTTTCTTTTTACCTGTGCATTTTGCTCAATGCATGCGTGCGTAATTCAATTGCAACACGAGCAAACTGCCCATGAAAAATGGTGTCCATACTGTCATTAATTAACAGCGAGCAACACCACATCCGACAGCGGCCTCTGGGTGGTCTCAGGCAATACAAACAACCAGCCGTCATCGTCTAAACGAAGGAAAGCAATTTTATACTCATGATAGTATGCAGAATTTCATACCTGGTACATGATACGTATGTATGCAAAACTAAAAATAAAAACGTCATCGCTGAGAATCGAAGCCAGAATCCATTGGCGGTGAGCTTAATTACCCGTAGGAGGTGAGACCGTGAAAGTGCAGCCCAAGTGGCCTACAGGCGGCAGGGAAAATTTAGGTAGCCCCCCTACCGTATACCATACTTGGTATAAAACATAGAACAAGGGCTTGGTCAACGTAGTATATACATATATGTATAGTCCAGTATAATCAAAACGTTCGTATATTGTCATATTATCAATAGTGCGTATTATTATTATTATTATTATTATTATTATTATTATTATTATTATTATTATTATTATTATTATTATTGTTATTATTATTATTATTATTATTATTATTATTATTATTATTATTATTATTATTATTATTATTATTATTATTATTATTATTATTATTATTATTATTATTATTATTAGTATTATGCTTGCCTTCTGACAATGTAGCGTAGAGGCCATTCCAATATAAACCTATTGAACGGCCCTGAACTTTCCGGACAAAGTGGGAGATAATAATGTTAATAGTGCACAACAACAGCAGTGTTCAGTTGGTGCTCGCACGAGTACCGTAGAGCTGCTATTAATATTATGGTTATGGGGGGCCATAGTACGTTTTGCTATCTGTTTCTGTTTTTGTTTTGTTTTATTTTTTTCGCTTCGCTTCATCTTCTCTTTTAGGTTTTTGTCTGTTATTAATAGTCTCATTTTTGCTTCCCTGGTGTCCGCAGTGAGTGGTGGAGTGCGTATGCTTGTTTTTTGTTTTTTTTGCCTCTGTTTTACTACCGAGGTATTTCTTCCACTCCAGAGTTATTGGAGCCTGTCCTGCGACCACGGACTGCATTGTATTGTGAGTTAATGTGAGAACAACAACAACAACAACAAAGTAAAAAAGACCTACAGTACACACAAAAACCTATACTCGTATACCACAATACTACTAGTAACTGCTGATGCTGATGCATGCATACGTATAGATACACAGAGCTTCTCGTACAACACTGTATACTAGTAGCAGCATAATAAACCGCAACACGTCGGGAAGAAGTAGTGCGTAGACAGAGCAACACCCTCGAAGACAGGGCGATACCATAGCACATCGAGGCCGAGACCCTAAAAGGCCCTATACCACGCAGCAGGCACATATATATATATATATATATATATATACCAAAGAATTGGGGAAACGCACGCCCCTCAAAAGTCCCATTTTAATAATAATCGATGCGGCTCCTCCAACAAACGCACTGCCTGCCGCACACTGACAAGTAAGTGGCAGCTTCCAATATACGGCAGTGAGGTCAGTCGTTAAACTGACCGAGCAGACACACACGCTGTGTGTCGAGGATGTCAAGAATGGATGGATGACTCTTGAAAGACGCCGCTTGAGGGCAATGAATGATGGCTTAGGAATATAACTGTGGGTAGGGGTAAGGGGGGGGGGGGGTGTACTCGATAGGATATATGTACTCGGTTTCATGCATGGCCATAGTCGTATGACCGTAGACCCTCGCATCCCTACAAATGCCGGGACGGAGCATGTCGGGTTTTCACCGAACAGGCAGACTTTGCTTGCACCAAGCGCGAAGCGCCGTGAGATGTCCGGTGAGTCGCATGAAGGGTGAGCTAGCCGCATCCTACTAAGAACCGCTTGTGGGGCGCACTTGCATGTGGATGACAGCTTCAATGAGTTGATTTAATTTCCGGTGTAGTCACTTCCAGAGACAGCAATAATGGGAGTACTAAGTAACTGCCTCTTGGATGTCTTACCTTGAACACTAAGTAAGTGATACGATCGATTCCCTTGCGCGGAGTAAATATTATTTACCTCGCACAAATGATCTAACTCGACGACCAGCTGTGAGCGACCGCCAAAAAAAAAAAAAGTACCCTGGTTGTCTAGCTCTCACGTAGTGAGCGGCATGTTTTACAGTGTCGTTGTCAACCGACGCCAACCCAACCTATATACGTACAATAGGGGGGGTTTGGGGGGGGGGGTCTATTCACCCGCCCATCCGTCCGTCCGCCCGTCCGTGCGGTGTACGAGTATGACAAAATAATTCGAGTCCCTTGCGGGAAATAGGCTGTTTGGTGCTACTTCCTTTCCCAGCGCTACTTCTTCAGGAGGGTTCATGACCTCCCGCGGGTAGTCGTACAGCTGTTTAGTTTATTTCACGCATTGCTAAGATTCAGACGGGCAGCTTGGACCTGCAGCGGGGACTGGCTTTCTGAAACACCTGGTACTGGATGTCTCAGGCACCGATCGCTTGGACCCCTTTACCACACGCGTTTGGTCATTTTCTGTCGATTGCCTCCCCTTGATGCCACCTGAGTAGAAAGGACGAGGAAACGATTTTTATTATATTTACTTCCGTGCAAAACCGCCTGCCTGAGGAGGCATCGCTATTCACAGTGCGCATGGCCCACCTTGAAGGGCTGGGCAAAATATGATGCATATAAACAATAATAATGTACAACCAAAAAGGCATTCAAGTTCATCATGAGAATTTTTGGAGTATGGATAAGAGATGCGGCGCCACCCACGCCTCCAGAAAAGCATTTTGAAAAGTGAAACCTCGATTAAACGTGTACAGCAAGGCGAATCAGGCAACGAAACGCCCAAACATGCCTACCTGTGCGTAGATAATTACATACCAGAATGATCAGAAAGCGGAAGACGAAATACTCGCCGCCTCAATCCCCTTTCCCCCACAACTGCGGCCATGTATGGTGTCGAGTACCCTCCTCCCCCTCTAACATTCCTCTCCACCCCCTTCCGTCTCATCCCGTCCCGTCCCCTCCCCTCCCCTCTCGTCCCCTCCCGTCCCCCCCCCCCCTCTTCCCTCCCCCCCCACCCATATCCCCTCCCCTCCCCTCCCCTCCCCTCCCCTCCCCCCCCCCCCCCCGCCCTTCCCCTTCCCTCCCCTCCCCTCCCCTCCCCTCTCCTGGTGCTATCTATTAATGACCCTCTAACCTCTCACCACATCGCATCAACAGTGTGTTTATCCGCGTCACGCCGTACCACGGGCCACCTATTTTACGATATCAGAAGAAAGAGGGCCTGCCTTAAGACGATGACGATTGACTAACCGCTATCGTCCCACAAGTATTACTTATTATCGTGCTTAAGTTCAGATAATATAACAGCCCTCCCTCTCTTTCGTACAGTTTTAGCAGCTTAGGTATCATATAATTTGACCTGGTACGCATTTAGACTACTACTAATATTATACCCGTACCTGGTATGTATTCAACGCGAGTCGACGAGGGGAGAAAGGGCTGCAGTCCAGGGTAGAAAAATGGCTGATGAGGTAGTTTCGTGACACATGTGCAAGTCACGAATCGTATAGTTGGGAGGGAGGAGAAGAGCCTGCTATGTGACCCCGGATCTGAGTATTGTTATACGAAGTACGTACCTGGTACCATGGTACTATATTAAGAATAGGGAGAGATTTTTTCCGAGGTTTTCTTCTTTCGGGAAAGTTACGTATGAGTTATCAATGTTGAAGATCATGCTACACATTGTCGGATGGCAAGGGAAATAATAATAGGGAGAGATAAAATAATATCAAGGGAGGAGACACGTACTACGTGTTATGATATATATGTAGTGATATTAATAAATGGGATGATAAAAAAAAAGCAAAATACGTATGTAGGTCTCTCATTTTTTCCTCATTCCGCCCAAGGTCATGAAATCTCAGGCTGACTCAGCTTTTCCATAAGTTTGTAGTTTTGTATTTTTGAATCTACTCGCAGGGTGTTCTCCGCTCTTTCGTTCTTTCTACCCGTCGACATCGAGCACAACCAGTCAGTGTCCGCCGTGCCGATTCTTCAATCCTGTACGAGTATAGAGAGATGTAAGCTCTCTGCTATGTACGAAACTACGAGACAAAGATGTGCAGGAAACCAACACAAAACCCCCCCGACAATTCTCTTCTGGATTTGGCGGAGTGAGTGGCGGAGCTTTTTTTCTTTTTTTGCTCCGGCCAAAAAAACGGAAATCTTTCATTTGTTTAGATATGACCCTCGATATCGTACCTATCAAAGTTTTTTTTTGTTTAATTAATTTAAATGTTTCGTACGTACGTACGTACGTGTTATACCAATAATAATACAAGGTAATAATAGTTACTTTCATTCGTACAATCAGTACCAGAGTACCGATGTTGTACCGGTAGACCCGAAATTTTATACTTGATATTTTTCTGTTCTCTACGTACTGGTACGAACTACTGAACTAATGATACTACTTTTACAGGCACTATTAATACTATTAATTCAACTAACTGCCGTCCTTGTAGTTGTGGTCCTTGACATTTAAGTTCTGATAATAGAAATATCGAATCAAAGACTTACTACTACTTCGAGGTACCAGGTACCAGGTATTATTTAAGACAGAGGATATTAAATAATAACCCTTATTCCCACTGGATGCAATGATATCGTATGATCTATTCTGATGATACGTGATTGATGACCTGCTCGCTTGTCAAATTATTCACGGCATACGTATCTCCAAAAAAGCGGCAGCAGCAGCTCGCACAACGCACACAATGATTATTTGTCGTTGCAAGTTGTGTCCCTCCGGCTCCGGATATCCCCCCCTCCCCCCACCCCGCCAAACCACGCCCGCGCACTCCTGATTAATCATTGAGAGCCGGCTCTCGGGCGCAAGGTGCAAGAAAAAAACCGCGGCGAACGATGATTTGGTGATGATCGCGGCACGGCGGCACTTGCCGCACGGATCACACGACGACGATCACACCGACCTACTATTAATACTACATCTTCTCTACTTCGCTGAATACCGTAGTTAGTTGGTGTCTGTGTCGTCTTCTCCTTCTTCTGCTGTTCTATTTAATGCTTCTTCTACATTACCTGGTACCGTTATGTCTCCTGTGAGAGAGATCGAGACGTCGGCGCAATGGGCAGCAAATTGAACCGCCACCGCATGGAGTGAGCGGGCTGCTGTTGTGGTGTGCTGCTGTGCTGCTGAGAGACGGCCGGATGTGGACGGCACCACCGACTGAGCATCAAGGGGCAGCTGTCACATTCTCTGTGAGTTGTGGTCAAAGCGTAGAGTACAGAGTCCATTCAGTATTGTAGCATTGTTGTACTGCTGCTGTTGTTGGTACGATAATACGATGGTACAGCTCAATAATATTAATAGTACATTTCGTACGTAGTGTCTCTATGTATACTTATACTTACACGCGTGGAACCATTTTTCTTTTCCGAGACGATACTATTAATACTATACTGCTGTTATACTCGTACGTGCGTGCGCAGTCAGCCTTGTTTAGTTCGTGTTTTGGAAAGCTTTTCCCTCTTCAAGCTTGTTGTGCATCACGCTCGAGCTCTTCCTTTGCGCGGCATGGTTATATACTGCTCCTGTATTACGTGTTTGATGTGTTTCGACCCAGAAAGAGGGCGCTACCGCCTTCAGCCCATGCTCCAGCCTTCACCGGCTTCGGATACTCGAATGCTCCGATGCAGTTCGTACCACATACTCTTATAGTACAGAGTTTTTTATATTAATGTCTCACAGTCTGTGACCCCAGAATCAGTATCTCTCTAGGATATAGGGAATCAGGACGGACACTGGGTGTACTGCTGAAGCTGGGTAGAAAGGACGATTTAAGTGAAGACAACAACAACAACAACGACAACAACAACAACAACAACAACAACAACAACAACAACAACAACAACAACAACATTTAATATATATGTATGGTCCCCCGTAATAGTAAAAAAAGTAAAAAACACACGCCAGGAGCCCTGCAATTGGCCAGCGTCACATCGCGCCTGTTTTTTTTTCGGCTTGAAACTGACCAGATAAACTATACAGAGTAAAAACTGCTGATTTTTTGTCTGCTTTGTCTAGCTTTCAACTGTTTTTGGCTGACTTTCAGCCAATCAGAGAAGCCATATCGTAGCCATATCGTACGTACACTGTTCGTCCTCTGCGTACAGTATAGTACCTGGTATGTGGTTTCCGGTCCCTCGGTTGCAATGTTTGTGATTTCTCATGGCCCAAAACACCGCTCGTGGTGTGTGTGTTTTTTCTTGGTTTCAGTATGTATTATCTGTTTTTGGCTCAAATGGAACAGGTGTACCTGATTTTGGCCTTTTTTATTTTTAGAAGACAAATTGCGTTCTGTTTCAAAGTACAAAATATTGATTATGCTTTTCATCAATACTGCCTGTCGTGGTGGAAGCACGTTCATTCAGAAGAATTACCAATTTCAATTACCCCTCGATTACCGGTGTATTTCGTGATCTTTTATTATACTTTGCTTTTTGTGCCGCCATGACGTCCCCGGTGGCTTGGTAGTAGGTGGTCCGCGTGCCTATCAAGATCAATTGCGCGGGTGCAAGTCCCACCGAGTGCATTGCTCGTAAGGGCTTCTTGCATGAAAGAAATTGATTACTAGCGGAAAGCGCGAGAGCGTGAGTTAGCATACATTCGATGAAAATCGGCGAGCAGTGGGAATGCTGAACCCTATGCGCGACAAAAAATAAAGGCACGTACCGGGGGGGAGCAGGGTAGACACCTGTGACCACGGCTTTTGTCCAGAAGGTCGTCGAGGGTAAAACCTCCTACCACAGACCAGGTACGAGTTAGGCTGGAAAGTGAAAGTGATGATTAAAAATAAACAAATAAACAAATAAATAAATAAATAAAAAATGATACCAATGTATACCAGATGACGTAAGTGTAATCGAGTAACGAATATGATGGTTACTGACAAGTATCATCTCTAATACCAGGTATCTGTTTTTCCCCGATCGATGGACCGCTAACATCTTCTGTTCAATTCCCCCCCTCTCCAGCTCAAGGTCGGGTACGTTGTCGGGTAGGGCGGGTCGATGGGTCGGCCGCTTCCCAATCGGGGCGCGGTACGAATCGAGCCTTTTGCATTCTCTCGTGGCCTCAACTTCATTCAGCCTTTCCCCCTTATTTCTAGATTACTACTGCTGCGCCTACACATACATATAAACTCGTTCACTGATTGATGCGCGCAGTGTGTGTCTGTGTTCTTCGTTCTTTCTACCCGTCGACACCCAGCACAACAACCAGTGTCCGTGCCGATTCTCCAATCCTAGAAGAGATACAAGTTCTGTGGTCACAAATCTACGCCACAGAGATACTACGTTGCCACGCATGCAGTAAGCACAGCAGTGGGCAATGCAATGAATGCCATGTATGTGTGCGTTTAGGGAACATTACATGGAAAGCGGTAAACACTGCTTGCTGCTGCTGCAGCAGCCGTGGACTAAACCCTGTACCCTCGCATGATACCAGAGAGGTACGAGTACATGATCAATAAAAATATACTATTATTAATAGTAGTAGTAGTACCAGATACCGATTTTCTCCACAACTTTTTCTCTTTCGATTTGTCTACCTTGTTTTTGTTTTCTCTTTGATTGTTTCTTTTCGTTTCACTATTTCATAGATTGCTTATGTCGTGCCTGTCGTATCTAGTATGATGACATGGCTTTGCAAAAAAAAAAAAAAAAAAACTGCAGTGCATATTAGTGCACACGTGGCAAAGTAGTACCTGGTATCATCTCTGTGGCGTAGCTTTATGACCACAGAACTTGTATCTCTTCTAGGATTGAAGAATCGGCACGGACACTGGTTGTGCTGGATGTCGACGGGTAGAAAGAACGGATTAATGTGAAGAACACACACACACAACAAGCGGGCGGGCACACACAGCCAAGATGCTGTTTTTTTTTCTAAAGACCCTTCCTTGTTGTCGAGATCTTTTCATCCACAGACGCATACATATACCTGGTACATCGCTTGGCGTCTGTTTGTGCATTGATTGTACCCCCCCCTGCTGCTGTTGTGCCAGGTACCGAGAAAAGACGCTTCGAAAATCGCCCGAAGGGGGCTGGTACGTCTTGAGTGTTTCCAGGTGTACAACAACAGCAAGCAGCACAGTATAGTAGTAGTGTTCTGTAACTCGATGGTCGTTGTCATCGTGTATGCACCTAGTAGACTTAATACCGGTATAATGGTATACGATAAAAAAATAATAACATGCCAAGAAAGAGTAGATACAACTGCTCAATCATTGTGCTGTACGTAGTATTACGGGGGACGATAGTTAATACTCCGAGTAGGACCTATCTATGGTTCACATAAAAACCCATTGTATGTAACCATTTTTACTAACAATATTTGGTCCCTATTTAACTATGGTCCCCCGTCGTATAGTAATACGCTTCACGTCGTCGATTTAAAAAAAAAAATTGACTTTCGCTCGAGGGGGATGTTCGTTGTCTTATTATTATTATTATTATTATTATTATTATTATTATTATTATTATTATTATTATTATTATTATTATTATTATTATTATTATTATTATTATTATTATTATTATTATTATTATTATTATTATTATTATTGTTATTATTACGCTTGCCATCCGACACTTATTTTGTCTCTAACAGCAGTAGTACAGCCTGCAGCAGAACCTGGTGGTCTAATTTAATTCGGTTGTCGTCATACAAGTATAATAACATGTACCTTCTGGTACGTACCCGGTATATTATGTTATTTTACAGCATTATTATGTACTCGTACCTTTCTTTGGTAGACGTATAATAGCACCTTTTAGCACGGCACTTCACACACACATAAATACCTGGTATTATTGTCTAACAACTCTAATTCCGAGTAATATTTGCCCAATTGTTTCCATAACGGGAGTGAAGACCTAAAAGGGATTAACGATAATATTATGATGCGTATGATGGGTGACGTGCGTGCGTGCGTGGCCCGTTTTTTTTGTGGATGTTTGCATCTATCTTTTAATAAGCATGCCGCCGCCGACGCGAAGTCAGTTACTGCCTGTACATACTTCTACTTGTTTACGTTCCTAGTACAAACACAGCAGTAGCATTATACTCGTACATACCATACCAGGTATATGAGTGCATAAACCTGAAAACTGAGAGTTTGTTTTACCGCGTACACAATTAATCGGCTTCTGCCTTGCAAGTTAGAGATGGGGGAGTGGGTTGTGAAGCGCCGCATCTTCGATCCATTCTCCAAAGTCTCCGGACGGGTTTAGTTCCCGGCTGATTTTTCTATGAATCTGCATATCGATGTTATATACGTATGGCCCCTTTTTAGGGTGGGCTATAGTGTTATGGTATCCCCTCTCCCCTGTTGCGGCGTTATGATTTGTAGCAAGTGTCCCCTCATCATACCTGGCAGGCGTTGTCGCCTGCCTAGAAGGTGGATATCTCCCCCCTTTAGCTCAAAAGGCATCCGGCTAGCAAGGAGGCAACTGATACAAGAAATTTTACAGGCCTTCAAGCATCGTGAAGCACCTTGTGTGAGTGACCAGAGCAGAGCCAGAGGCACATCTGCCACGAGCAGTAGTCGGCCTGTAGGTCCATATTGCCCTTAAACTTAGCACCCGCTTCCCAGTACTAACGTTGCTAAGGCGTTGCCGTACACTCTCTATAGTACAGTAGACTATAGTACCGATATACCAGGTAGTGCCCATTGTATGTGCCAGGTGCGTAAACCAGCCGAACTGCCGCCCCTTCCACAAGGTTATCCTTGCACTGCTGTAAAGGGTAGATTATGCCTTACCTGGCACATTTTTTTTTTGCTCATCCCATTTATTATCTTCGCACATCGTCTTCTCTCTCTCCTTCCAACTCGTAACTCAGATCCGGGGTCACGTAGCAGGTTCTTCTCCCCCCTTCCCGCTACGGTACTTGCCTTCATTTTTATCGCGAGAAGATTTCAGCCTTTTCTTCCCTCGTCGACTCGCATCGAATTGTGCCTACCCACGCTGAAAGGCGCTCTCAACAATTGAATCCTTTTTATTTTTATTTTTGCAAATAAAGTCAAATGTCCGACCCACCTGGGGCTCGAACCCAGGACTCAAACACAAGCAGAATTCGAGGTTAACCACTTGAACCACCGGGGCGACCGTACGGGTGAGTGAGAATCCCATTCTGTCTAGTATAATACGCAATATCATAAAATGTTGGCTGCGTATTTTGTACCGGGCATGGCTGGGTGCTTATCATATATATGCGGAGTCTCGAGCGACAGAGGACGCGATGCGTGGGAGTCAGACGAAGCCGCCCGCTGCCTCCACAACGTCGCTATACTATGATAAAAAACGGTGCCAGGTACCAGGCATAGTTTAGATGGCTTTCCGATAACATGCACGAGAACAGCGCACCGCAATAAGCCAGTCCAAAATGTAGACTTCCGAGGTATACTCGTACGTGGAGCAAGTGCTCGTTCCCCTTTTTTCGGAGGCAGGTGTGCGTGTACCCCGTGTGTATTGCGCGAAAGAAAGCTGACGAAACAACTATTGCGGGACACCATAGATAGAAATCAGGACCCATCACGGACACAAAAACCTATGTATTGTAGTATTTTTACGAATCATATTTGGATCTGATTACTATGTCCCTCCGTAGTATCACCACAGCACACTCTGCTTCTCTCGCACACACCGGATACCATCATCCTCACCTAATCCCTTCCCCTCCTCCTCTGCGCGTGCAGCTGCGCGTACAGCACTCACTTCAACCCGCCGCTACATGTACACATGGCGCGGTCCCTAAATGCCACGTTTGTTCTTGCCATCTGGCAGCAGTGGGCAATATACCCTCACATCCTTGTTATCCAATATCACTTCCATGGTAAAGGTAGGTGTTGGATCTTGAAAAATTAATTCGGTTTTAGTACGCCCCGCGGAGCACCGGCTCTCGGTGGGTGGGTGGGTGGGTTTTGGGTGGGTGGGTGGGTGGGTGTGAGTGGGTATACTACCGGCCCCGCTGGCGCAGCAGCGATCGTACCCCTTGCCACTGTTGATTGTTATTGCCGGTATGCATGCTTCCCGCGCGTCCCTTCCCCCCCCCTCGCCGCCGCCTCCCTTCTGGACCTTGGAAACGCAACGGATACTCGGGCGGTAGGGAGTAAACGGTTTCGACAGTAGTACCTGCGGCAGTCGCTCTCTTATGGATAGAGCTGTGTGCTGCGCGGCTTTTCCTTCCGCTCGTTAAGAACAATGGCACACTGCTTGCGTTTTGGAGAGGGAGATACATTTTTCAACTGCTGCTGCTGCTGCTGCTGCTGCTGCTGCCTTCTGTTGACCCTGCCTGCCATTTCTGAGGAGGAAAAGTACGGCTAGGCGGCTTGCGCTGCGCTTTGGTTCGGTTCGGTTCGGTTCGGTTCACGACTGACTCCGTCACAACTATGTTGCAATCGGTCGGCACAACAAAAGTAGGTGCACATTGTACGAGTATTATCGGCCACTGCCTGTACTCTTGTATACATATACGTATGAAGTGTACCAGGTATTTCTTAATAGACTTCAAGACATGTTCTACGAACAAGCTTGCGAATAGACGTGAGTTTTGAACCTTTTTTTTTCTGCCTCGCAGCTTAGTTTTGTTTTTTTCAAATGCAAGTTCTAACGATTTCAGGTTTTGGAATTGCGACCCTGTGCACGGCAGTCCCAACAGCGGTGTGGTTGTTGTTGTTACGTGGAGAAACACTGCTTGCTTTCGAAGTTCGCGCCCTTGCTGATATTGCTCCCCACGCAGTACGTGAGAAACAAGGAGAAGAAGAACCCGGGTTACGTGGGGCTGACTCCGATAAATAGGTCTTCCCCCCTCATAACACGTCAGTTTCACCCAACTCACAATGTTACCCATCCCCAGCAGGAAACTGGCTTATTTAGCCCCCCCTCCCCCTATGGTCACACGACTACGGCCATGCATGAGATCGAGTACATCTCTCCTATCGAGCACTCCCCCCCCCCAACTATATAGGTTGGGTTGGCGTCGGTTGGCAACGACACTGTAAAACATGCCGCTCACTACGTGAGCTAGACAACCAGGGTACCGCTTTTTTCCCCCCTTTTTTTTTTGCGGTCGGTCACAGCTGGTTGTCGAGTTAGATCGTTAGTGCAAGGTGAACAACCTTTACTCCGCATAAGTGGGAATTATCGTATCACGTAGTGTTTATGGTAAGGCACCCAAGAGGCAGATACATAGTACTCCCATTGCTGTCTCTGGAAGGGCCTACACCGGAAATTAAATCAACTCATTGAAGCTGTCATCCATGTGCAAGTCCGCCCCACAAGCGGTTCTTAGTAGGATGCAGCTCACCCTTCATGCCGGACACCTCACGGCGCTTCGCGCTTGGTGCAAGCAATGTCTGCCTGGTCGGTGAAAACTCGACATGCTCCGTCCCGGCATTGTAGGGATGCGAGGGTCTATGGTCATACGACTATGGCCATGCATGAGATCGAGTACATCTCTCCTATCGAGTACACCCCCCCCCCCCCCCCATCGCCACACATTTTGGGCCCAGAAGGGCGAAACAAGAAGGGAACAAGGTAGGCGAAAAGTTGTATCTGGTGCGTAATATATGGCAAAACGTATTGCCCAAATGCTGGAGTTGTCTCTATTAGGAGTAGGAACGAGAGCTCCGTTTCGAAAGGGATGCGTGGTCAATGGTCATATTACTAAGGCAAGCAGTGACTACGCCCCCGCCCCCCCGCCCCCCCGCCCCATCCATATGTCGCGGTACGTTTTTTATAGCGGTATATATCTCTTTATTCTGTGGTGGTAACTACTGCAATACCGCGTCAGATTATTCTGCGTCGATGTTTTTAAGCATAATATTCTACCGCTTCAAGTAGCTGAGTGCGCCCGCCACAACGTTCGGCACTTGACACCACTCGACCCGACCCATTATGCACTCTTGTTGCCACGGCTTCGAACGGATATATTTGATATATCCGCTGCCTTTTCAACCAAAGAGGCCCACCCCCTACGATTCTCGCCCTCCAACCACTTGTTTTTACGCTAAGCAACAAACTGGAATTAGTTGGGGGGGGGTGCTCTTTCGCGTTAACCCCTTTAGTACCGCAGTCCCGATTTGAGGACAAACCATTCTAATTCCAAGTGATTTGTCCCCAAAACGGGACTGGGGTCCTAAAAGGGTTAATAGAGCAGTTATCTCCCTGCGGACAGGCGAAAAGCGACTGCGTGCTATTCATGAAGGTTGGACCATGTATCTACGCAGCCCAAAAAAGCAACAAAGATCAAATAATATAAACCCTTTTGAAGTAACGCCTCCCCGAGCAATACAAGCGTCTAGAGGTGCAGCTGCGTGTGTGTCTTACGGCTCCCCTCTCATCGCAGATTGGTTTCTATGCCTTGAATACCCCGGCAGCACATTCCGTGTTGGCGGCGCTGTTTACTCGTCATATTATATATGTTCGACCCTCTCCCCTCCCCCTGAAGCTACAAAGGAGTTGATACTGCGTGAAGGCGCTATGGGCATGCTCGGTAGGGTACCTATTTCTGGCGGGCGGGCCGAAGTTGAGGAACTGTCGGGTTCCTTTACGTAGGGAGCTCGTGCCGAACCATACCGTAGTGTTCTGCGGGGTATTTGAGGCCGTACCGAACCTTGCCGAGGACTTCGGTAGGGTATTTTTTACCGAGAAAATACCCGCGTTATACTTTTGGTATGTACCTACCCTACCGATCGCACCCTTGGAATACTACGAGGCGATCAACCAATCAATGTTCGCAGTCCCACCCCCTTCGTGCATGCCGCCAAACACGGCATTACTGTGGAGCATACTACTTTCTCGAGAACAATGGTTGAGGTGCACTGCTGTGTACGAGAGACGAAGGGAATAACGCTGACCAATAGTTGATTGGGTCTGATTGGCATAGGGTTGTTACATCGACCATTTTGCCGGGATATTCTCGAACACATGGGAAAAGGCCCTAAGAAACGGCCCCCAAACGGCCTACGACGACTGTATGCACGCGTGTGTGTTTCTGATACCGTCTGTACCTTTTTCATCCTTCTTACGTCTTGATGACGTGAGAACTGTTGTGGCGTTTTTTTGTTTTGCTTTCCCCACGCAACGTCGGAATAACAAGACACGTACTCAGCTTCATGATGACTCTTTTGCCATCCGCTCTTCGTTTCTCCAGTGTTTGCACTACTTCGGACCCGATACGCCCCGAAGGCCATACCGTTACGTTACCTACCCCCCCTGCCCTCCTACCCCCCCCCCCCCGGTTCCTGCCTTGCTGCTTTGTCCTTGCATTGAGTTTAGCACCCGCTGCGTTGGTTGGATTGCGTCGCGTTCCTAAACAGACGCGCCACGTGCGCCTATAGCATATTCTTCGAAGTATGTCGATGGATTGTCTCACTGAGAAGGAGCTTTCGTCAAAGGCGACTGAACCTTTTACGGAACTTCACACGCGTTTTTGGGGGCACTTCGTGGTACTTTTTTTTTGTAGAATACCGTCTGCGCCGTAGTACAAGAGTTAAGAGGCTACGTTCTACCTTTATTTAAGGTATCAAAGAGACCGATAATACAGAAAAAACGAGAAGCACATTCACAGATGCTCTGTACATGATGTCACTGAGCAGGGAGTCACGCCCAGACCGATTCCGCCCACATTGTTTGGGACAAATGTACTTGAAGTTAATATAGTGGAATACCGTTTTGAAGCGTAGACTGCCAAGGCGACCGGGATGCAGAAACACGGGGGCGGTCGTCGGCCTGTGTCCTCCCTGTTCCTGTGTCTTTTGCCATAAAGTGGAGGGGCAGCGATGCACTACACCCGCGTTTTTTCCCCCCAGAACATACAGATGAACGATCTACTGCACCTGGTTGGTATGAACACGTGCGAATATATCAAGATGTACTACAGTACGTATGACGTGCATACCATTTTTTTCCCCCAGAGCATGCAGATGAACGATCTATTGCACCTGGTTGGTATGAACACGTGCGAAGATATCAAGATGTACTACAGTACGTATGACGTGCATACTATTGAGTTGAGTTTGTCTTGCTCCCCCCCCCTAGTATGGTCACGTTGCCCGTCGATTCCCACATACTATTACGGGGGACCGTAGTTAATAGGACCAAATATTGTTAGTAAAAATGTTTAAATATATACCTGGTAGGTTTTTATCTATACCATAGGCCCTATTAACTCTGATCTCCCGTATTAGTACGGTACGTGATGCATCCCATCTCTGACCGGCACGCCGTTCGTCGTTTCCCCTTCCCGTCGGTTTCCAGTCGCGGACACGAACGCTTTCGCTCGCTCTCTTCGGCGGATGATGCTTCGGTCTTCCCGTGGCGTACGCTACCCGTGATCGAGCAGCGAAGAAGAGGCACATCCCCGGGCGACTTGCGTCGGGATACTTGAAGAGGTGGCCCTGAGAAGGAGCGGGCAGTTTATTTACATGGCCAGACCTAGGTGAGACGAGAGATCGGCGTGTTGGTTTGGCGTGCAAGGATGTATATCGGTGCCACTCCGACTTTTGAGTGCTGGTCGGCCCGTCGTGTTGGTCTAGGGGCGTGAAAGTGAAAGTTGGATGCTTGCGTGGCCGAGATTCAGCAGGCATCCTGCGGCCGGTGGGGCATGCTTGCTTTGCCTTGGTACGGCAATAAATCCAAAAATAGACATTGCCAGACGATATTTTTGTACGAGAGCAGACGAAGCTTGCGACTAAACGTAATGCATTTGGCGAATCTTTGAATACAAGCCTCCTCAACTCCGTTGTGTTTACAACGAAGCACTACGTGTATATTCCACGCCGAAACCGATTGCGGTAACTGTACCGCCCCGCCATGCCAGTATCACCACACGTGATTCGGCAACAACGACAAATTGTACGACCACGCGGGTGATGCTCTCCCTTTCGGGCGCCTTCGACGTCAATCTTCTACAGGCAAGGGACATCTAGCAATAACCACTGCTTCTGACACGCCGGTGGCTTAGCTTTTGACGTATGATTCAGCTTCAACCCTCTCCACAGCAACGGGAAACGGATCCTACACCCGACAAGGTCATCTCGCGCACCGGCGCCGCTCTCGCCACTCGCATGCTTCATTGTGCGAAGAGAAGCCATGGACTCGACATCACCTGCGACTTACTATTCGGTGGTGGCAGTGCTTACACGCGGTGCAACCTCAGGTACATCAACAGCTACCACTAATATAACCCCGTGCGTAGCATTCGACCCAACGCCGGGGCTGCTCTCGCAAGCTCCGACATCCCCCTACCGACAAGTACGCTAGTCACATGAGTACCCACGCCCACCCCTTCGACCGCTACGATGAAAAGGTCGTCTTTGACACAACGCCCGCGCCGCTCAAGCAAGCTTCTTCGTCAACGCGACCGGCAACTATCGTAGGCCCACCCCACCCCCCTGCCCCTTTCAATCCCCCGACGGTGGTGCCCACGCAAGCTCCAACATCTACCTCTTCAACAGCGATATTCTACCGAACACACAACCACCCCTTTTCTTCCTACGCCGGAGTGGCTCCCACGCGATCCGACGTTGACTCCTTCGACAACTACAGCCGACCTCACGCCGCCCACCCACCTTTCACGGACGCCTGTGCCGGCCACACCACCTCCGACACCACCCTCCTCGACTACTACGACGGCCTAGTATTCAATACGAGGGTTCAACGCCCATACGCCTGACAGAATATCCTACGCCCTCTCCTTCGACGACAACGACCGACCCTACACCAAACACCACGCCAGAGTGCCGCCTGCAACCTCCCACGTCGACCCCCTCGGCAAGTGCGGTGGACCCAAACCCAACACCCCAATTCTCCCCTACGACGAACCTTTTCGCAGAACATACAACGTGCCCCCCCCCGCCCTACGACCCCCATGGATCCCGCATCAGCCACTACATGCTCGCCAACACTGGCAATACCCACGCCAATCTCCGCCGCCGATCCTCTCGGCATCTTCAACATACCGAAAACCCGACAACCTTTCCCGCCGAAGTCGGTGCCTCTGACGTCGGCGGTGTCATCCATCCGTTCAATAGTTGTAGTGGACCCAATACCAGCAACCTCACTTCCACCCGCGCGAGCGCCGTCCAAGCGTCCACCCCTTCCACGGCTACGACCGACACTTCACCAACCTCCGCCATTGGCCCCATACCGGTATTGCCTATGCAGGCTCCAACGTCAGCCCCTTCGACCTCTACTATCTTCCCCACACGGAGCGCCAATTTATCCCAGATCCCGAGGGGTTTTACACAGGCTCCGACCGATCTCAACCTCCTCAACAGTTACGATTGACCACACACCATCCGCCCCCCACGTTCCTAACACGTCGCCACCTCTCACACGAGCCCCGGCATCATTCCCCCCGGCAACCACGGCGGACCCCCACTAATCGCCCCCTAACGCCCTTCCCCCCTAACTCCCATGAAACCTCCGACATCTGCCCCCCGACGAATACGACGGACGCGTCGCCAACTGCAACCTTTGGTCCAATACCGACAACTTTTAGATACCTGGTAAGCCCCAACACCCACCACGCCTCCCGTCTACCCCATACCGACCACCAAATTCCGCAGTGGTCAACGCAGGCGCCGAACGCGTGTTTCTTTGACCGACCACTACCGGCCTTACACCACCCTCCCCCACTTTGCAAACACGCCGGTACTGCTCACCCCCCCCCCCCCCCCCAACACCCCGTCTATGGTCATACGACTACGGCCATCCATGACAATGAGTACCTCCCCCCCCCCCCCGCCCCCGACATCACGTCCCTCGACAACCACGTGGACCCCTCACCGACTACCTCCATGTATCCAACACCAACACCTCCGGCGCAATCTTCGACGCCTACCCCTCCGACGACTGCAACAAATCCCGTACCCACCACCTCGTTCCCACCCACGCCAGAGAGTTCCCTTCAAGCTCCGACGTCAACCCCCTCAACCTGTAGCGGACCCAACAACCACATTCCCACCAATGTTGATGTTCTAAACGCACGCCACACCGCCTACCCCTCCGATAGCTGTGGCGCACCCATCACCAGCGGCCACAGTTTGGTTGTTTGGTTGCACTGCCTCGAAGCCAGTGCTGCTCGCACAATCTCGGACGCACACCCGTTCGACCTCTACCCCCTACCCGATCCCGACTATCCCATTCTTCCCGACACCAGAAGGGCTCCCACACGATACGACGTCGACTCCTTCGACAGCTACGACCGACCTTACGCCGCCCAACCACCCTTTGACGAAGGCCGATGTCACTAACATTTGTTTTTTACATCGTCCCCCTTTTGACACTCACCCCCTACCCAAGACGCCCAACGCCGACTCGTCTCACGCAATCTCCAGCGTTATTCCCTGTGACAACGACGACCAACCCCGCACCAACCACTACACCCTCACCCACGCCAGAGCCCCCCACGCCGTCGACCCCCTTGACCTGCGGTGGACTCACACCAACTACTGGATTTCCACCAACACTGATGCTCGACACAAAAAATGCGAACCACGGGTCGATCCCTTCGATCGCTGTGGCGGGCCCCACGCCAAGTGCTACAGTTGCACCCACACCTTCTACCCAACGCCATCACCACACCCTCCCCGACACGAGAGCGGCCCACAGCCTCAACTCTTGCTCCTTCGACATGTACATTCGACCTTACACCGCCCCAACCACCTTTCACTCACACCGGCCCTCCTCGGATACTCTCTTGAAGTGGCAACCCCTAGACATCTACAGCAGGCTCCTCCCCGATAAGTCCAACGCCGACAAACCCCACACACTATCATACCTTGTCCCCTTGGAACGACAGCGACCAACCCCGTACCAACAACCATCTTCTCCTCCACACCAGTAAGCCCTTCGCAAGCTCCGACGAGCTCCACACTGCGACAACCTCGACCGGCAAGTCACCACCGCCACCTTCGGTCCCATCCCGATTTTTCCTCCGGCCTCCACCACCGACGCCGATCCCTTTGACAGCTACGGCCATCCTTACATCACTCACCCACTTTTCAACGCCTGTGCTGCTTACGCAAGGCCCAAACACCACCACCCTCGACAGCCACGGCGCACTCTTCACCAACCACCCCCACACACTCGATCCCGACCATTCCCACGCGATCCCCGAAGACTACCCCTCCAACTGCTACGACCAGCACTGTACCTACGGCCACGTTCTTGCCTACGCCAGAGAGTTCCATGGAAGCTCCGACATCGACCCCCTCGACGTGTGGCGGACCCAACACCAGCAACCACATTCCCACCAACGCTAAGAGAATCACCCAGGCCCCAACGCCGACCCCTTTCGACAGCTGTGGCGGACTCAGCACCAACTGCTACCACCAAATGCACCCACACCTGTGCTGATCGCACAAACTCCGACTTCCGCCCCTTCGAGGTCTTCCTTCCACCCAGCACCAACCACCACGTTTTCCCCAACGCCGGAGTAGCCGACAGCCCCTTTGACGTCTACTCCTTTGACAGTTACGACCGACCCCACCTGCCCCCGCCGCCTTCCACACTCTGCCGTGTTCCCCCTCGACATCTACGACGGACCCTTCCCCAGTATGCCCGGCGCAGACATGCCCCAATCATTCTCCTGAACGTTTCCCCTCCGACGACAAAGACCGACCCCGTACAAAAAAACGCCTATGCCAGAAAGCCGCATGCAAGCTCCGACGTCGACCACCTCGACAAATGCGGCGAACTCAGCCCAACAACTCGGTTCCCACTGACGTCGGTTCTTTTCGTGCAAGCCATGACATCGATCCCTTCGACAGCTGCGGTGCCCCCAGCACCAACATCCACAATTGCGCCGACGCCAGTGCGGCTCGTACAAGCTCCGCTTCTTTGACGATGACGACCGACACGCCGTCAACGGCCGCCTTCGGTCCCATACCAGTACTGCTCAGAAATCCTCCAACACCCACCCCCCCCAATGTCTCCCTTCTACCCCACACCGACCACTGCACCTTCCTACAGTGGCTCACACAAGCTCCGACGTCGACCCCCTCGGCCAGTGGTTGACCCAACACCAGTCGCTACATTCCCACCAACACAGGTACCCCTCACGCACGCCTCAACATCGACGCCTCCGACAGCTGTGGCGTACCCAACACCAACCGCCAGAGCTCACCCACACCAATGCTTTCCGCACAAGGTTCAACGTCCACCCCTGGAACATCTACCGTCTACTCAACACCGACCACCACATGCTTCTCCAAAGCCAGAGTGGCCCACACGTTACGACAGCTCTTCCCTTGACAGCTACAACCGACCCTACGGTACCCACCCACCCACCCACCCACCCACCCACCCACCTTTCGCGCACGCCGTTGCCACTCACATAACCTCCAACATCCTCGTCCTCAACACTCGCCCCCTCCCCCGACACGTCTCACACAATCTCTGACGCCCCCCCCCCACCCCCAACAAAAGGGCGAGCTGAAATAAGGTGGGATGCCCTAGTTGAGGGAGTATGGAAGGATACACGAGGAGAGAAGAGATGATGTCCGCAGACAAGTTTGGGAGGTACAAGACTGAAGTAGAGGAAATGATAGAAATAATAGAAAGGCTAGCGCTAAGCTACAACGTGAAATCGGAGAAACACTCGAGAAATATACGGGGGGTTGAGCGAAGGGATAGGAATGAAAACGTATTTGCACGGCCCAATGAACTTCGCGAAAACGCTGAAACTGCTATTTCGTGTAGGGGACCTGGACCTGCCAGAAAGGAGAACGAGGTATACCAGTAGCCGGAAGGAGGAGGGAGTATATGCACAGGTGTGCCCGTGTGGCAACACAATAGAGAGTACAACCCACATAGTGGGAGAATGTGAAATGTACAAGGAGGAACGGGATATCTCAGAAGAGGAGATGGGATAAATAGACCGCTATGGCATGGAGAAGTTTGGAGCACTAGATAGTAGCGAGAAAACTATCGCTGGATTAGATCGTAGCCACAGCGGCGAAACAGGAAGGGGATCATATCAGTAAAAAGTTTCCATGTAATATTCTTTATGGAAACAACGTAATGAGCGCCCAAATGTTAGAGGTGTCTCGAACAGGAGTAGGAACGGTGCTCCGCCTCGCAAGGGAAGTGTGGTCAATGATCAAATGACTAAGGCAAGCAACAAACGAGTACCCCCCCCCCCCCCCCAACGATCACGACCGACCCCGCACCTACCACCACATCCCCGAGCTCCAACGCCCACTTTTATTATCTACCGTCCACCCGACACCGGCCACCACACCCTTCCCAATGCCAGTTGCTCCCGCACGTTACGACGTCGACTCCTTCGACACCTACGACCGACCCTACACCACCAACCCACCTTCCACGCACGCCGATGCTGCTCGGACAACCTCTGATGTTATCCCCCTCGACATCCACGGCGGACCCTCCCCATTTCATCCAACGTCGACATGCCTCATATAGCCTCCTCCGACGATAAGGACCGGCCTCACACCTACCACCACATCCTAACCCACGCCAGAAAGCCCCACGCAACCTCCGACGCCGACCCCTTCGACAACTGGGGCAGACCTAAAACCAACCAGCACATTCCCACCCACATCGGCGCCCCTCGTGCAAAATCATGACGTCGACCTCTCCGACAGCTGTAGCGGCGTCAACACCAACTGCCACAGTTTCACCGACACCCTCGACGCCAGTGCTGCTCGCACAAGCCCAACCCCCAACCCGTTGAACGCCTACCGTCCACCAGGTATGCAATACCGACCATATATCATCCCCAATACCAGAGTTTCTCCCTCACCTTACGACGTCGACTCCTTCGACAGGTACGACCAACCCTACGCCACCACCCTACCCGTCCACGCACGCCGATGCCGCTCGGACAATCTCTGACTGTATCCCCCTCGACATCCACGACGGATCCCTCCCCAGTTCCTCCAACCCCAACATGCCTCATACGGTCTCCGACCTTTCCCGGTTCGACGACAATGACCAGCCCCACATCTACCACCACATCCCCACCCACGCCAGAAAGGCCCATGCAGCCTTTGGCGCCGACCCCTTCAACAACTGTGGCGGACCTACGACCAACAAGCACATTCCCACCCACGTCGGCGCTCCTCGTGCGAAACCATGATGCTTCGACAGCTGTGGCGGCCCCAACACCAACTGCCACAGTTTCATCGAAATATTTGACGCCAGTGCCGCTCGCACAAGCCCCAACGCTACTTCTTCAACGTTTACCGTCTATCCAACACCTACTACCATATCCTTCCCAATCTCTCACTCCTTACGACGTTAATTCGTTCGACAGCTACGAGGACACCGACCCTACATCACCCCCCTACCTTCCACGCACGCCGATGCCACTTGGACAACCTCTCGCTTGAGCCCTCTCGACCTCCACGACGGATCCCTCCCCAATTCCTCCAACGCCTACACGCCTCGTCCAATCTCCGACCCTTCCCCGTTCGACGATAAGGACCGGGCCCACACCTACCACCACATCCTCACCCACGCTAGAAAGCCCACCCAGCCTCCGACGCTGACCCCTTCGACAACTGTGGCGGGCCTAAGCCCAACAAGTACATTCCTGCCCACATCGGCGCTCCTCGTGCAAACCACGACGCCGGCTCCTCCGACAGCTGCAGCAGCTCCAACACCAACTGCCACAGTTTCATCGACGTCAGTGCTGCTCGCACAAGCCCAACGCCCACCCCTTTAACATCTACCGTTTACCCAGCACCAACCACTACATCCTTTCCAACACCAGAGTGGCCTACATCGATTCTTCGAGAGCTGCGACCGACCCCACGCCGCCCAACCAATTCAGCGAACGCCGGCGCCGCTCGCACAGCCTGCGACGCGACCCCCCTCGACAGCCACGTAGGGCGGACCCCTTATCAATAGACCCTACGCCGACACCTTTCGCACAGCCTCCAGCATTTTCCCCTTTGACGACGACCCACCCCACATCCAACCACCACGTCCTCACCTACGCCAGGACGTCCCATGCAACCCCCGACGTCGACCGCCTCGACAAACATGGCAAGCCCAAAGCCAACAACCACTTTCCCAACTAATATGTTGCTCCTCGTGCAAGCCTCGTCGTCTACACGTCCTGCAGCTTTGACGACCCCAACACCAACCGCCACAGCTTCTTCAACGCCAGTGCTGCCCCCGCACAAGCTCTAACGCCCACCCTTTGGGTATTTGCCTTCCACCCCACGCCGACCGCTAAAACCTTCCCAACACCAGAGCGGCTCACACCTCACGCGAGGTACGAAGTCGACTCCTTCGACAGCTACGACCGACCCTACGCCGCCCGCCCACCCGCCTTCTCCGCACGTGGGTGCCCCCTCGTACCATCCTTTTCCTGCAAACCCCCGACATACTCCCTTGACGACAACAACCGACCTGCTCCTACCTACAGCAACAGCCCCACCGATGCCCGAGAACGCCACAAACTCGGAAGCCGGCCCCCTCAACAACGCGGTGCCAATGCGGATACTTCCCATGCGATATCCGCCTTCTTCTCCGACGACAACGGCTAACCTTCTACCGCCCTCCACGTTCTCACCCACGCCCGCGAGCCTCGCATTCCTCTCGATCTGTACGGAGCCGACCGAACAATCAACGACAACAGGCCACCAGTGCTCCCTGCGCAAGCCACAACGTCGACCCCTCCAGCAGCTGTGTGTGTGGCGGATTCCATACCACCAACTACTGTCGCACTGACGTGACGCTAGTGCTACTCGCGCAAGCTCCGACGCCCACTTCTATGAACTCTTACCTTCGCCAGCCATCCCATCCTTCCCAGCACCAGAGTGGGTCACGCACGTTACGGCGTCGATTCCTTCGACAGCAACGACCGACCCCCCCCATCCACCTTTCACGCACGCCGCTGCCGCTTACACCGCCTCCAACGTGATGCACGTCGACACTTGGCTCCTCCCCAATAGGCCCAACGCCTACACATCTCACGTAATCTCCGGCGCCCCCCGCCCCCCCCCTACGATGACGACAACGACCTGCCACTACAATCCACCCCATGTTCCCAACACCGACCATGCCATTATTTCCGATACCATCGTGGCTCGCACACGCTACGGCGTCGACTCCTCCCACATCTACTACCGACTCCTTCCACAGCTACTACCGACCCTACATTGCCCGCCCACATTCCATGCACACCGGTGTGCTCGGGAAACCACGAGCTTGACCCCCTTAGCACTTGCCCCCCCCTCCAAGAGGCCCAACGCCGACACACCTCACACCATCTCCGATGTTGTTGCCTCCGACGACAAGGACCGATCCCTCCCCGACCACCACATCTCCACCCACGCCGGAAGGCCCCACGCAGCCCCCATCGTCGACCCCCTTGACAACTCTTGCGAGCCTAAAACCGGCAACTACACCCCCCACTGACGGCGGTACTTCTAGAGCGCAAGCCTTCGACTGCTGTGAACGCTCGAACAACCAACAGCCACTGCTGCATCGGGCCCAGTACTCTGCTCGCACAATCTCTGGCGTCCGTCGCTTGTACCTACCTTCTGGCGACCATCGCCCAGCCCCATCCTTACCAACGCCAGAGTTCGCTCACACACGGTACGACGTCGTCTACTTCCACATATATGACTAATCCTACGCCACCCACCCACCCACCCACCCACCATTCACGCACGTCGGTGCCACGACCTCCGACGTGATCCCCCTCGACAACTGCCCCCTCCCCAACAGGGTCCAACGACAGTACGTATCACACCATCTCCGATCTTGCCATCCGTGACAAGGACCGACCCCGCACCTACCACCACATCCCCACCCACGCCAGAACGTGCCACGCAACTTCCGGTGTCGGCCCCCTGGACTCCTGTTGCGAACCCGAAATCGACAATCATATCCCCACTGACGTTGATGATCCTCAAGCGAAAGGTTGATGCCTCCGGCAGCTCTGGCGGATCTAGCGCCAACAGCCACAGTTGAACCAACGCCAGTGCTGCTCGCACAAGCTCCGACGCCCACCCCCTTCAACATCCACCGTGTACCCAACCACCAACCACCACATTCTCCCCCAACATCGTAGTGGCTTACAAGCCACTTGACACCCCTTCTCCCCCCTCTACACCCACAAGCAACCGCAACCAACCTACCCCCCGTTTCGCGCACACCGGTGCTGCTCGAACAACCTGCGATAGGATCCCCCGCGTCGGTTACGATGACCCTGGCACCGACAGGTCAGACCCCGGCACTTACCCGGGAACCTTCGACGTCTTCCACTTCCGCACCTGCGACCGACCGTGCCCCACCAATCACCCACACACCCCTACCCGTGCCACCTCAAATTCCCCACCTAAGCTATGACGTCGATCCCACCGACGTGTCCGGTGCACCATACACCGAGCACCACATTTTCCCCCAGCGACGGAGTGGCTCACCCAGGCTCCGACGCCGACCCCCGTCAACACCTACGACCGACCCCCGTCAACGCCTACGACCGACCCTTCGCCCCCGATCGAGACCCTTTCAACGTCCCGACGCCCTCTACTATGCCATATGTGTGGCAGCGTTCCCTAGCGTGATCTCCCTTTCCTTTTTCTCGCGTTCCCTGTACGCCTTGGTCACCCCTGACTCCAGACATCGCCCCCCCAGATCCCCCACCGACCAAACCAACAGCCGTTAAAGGCGCCGCGGCAACTTCGCCAGCGAAGGATTCTCTGCAGGAGACAGTACGCCCTGGCTATCACCAAGACCGAGTGGTGCAACCCCCCCCTTTCCGTGAGTACTGCCGGGAGTTATTCTATTCGCAAGTGTCGAACCCTGTATATATATGCCTGGTACTGATATGTATTTGATGCATCCCAGGGCGCATGTGGTGGTCTGCTCAGCCAAGCTTCGTAGCTAGAAGGTGCCCTGACACCCGACACACCAACCTCTAGCAGGATATCCCCCTGGTGTTGGGAGATGTTTCTGATAAGAAGTAGGAGCGGTGCTCCTTCTCGAAAGGGATGCATGGTCAAGGGTCAAGTGACGAAGGCAAACAGCAAATGAGTACGCCCCCCCACCCCCCCCCCCGAGCTGACACGCGAAGCTACGCTGATCCCATCCTGCTGCCGTTCACAGCAGGCGGTCTGGCCCCACCCATGGTGAAACACTGAAGACACGCCCGGAATTTTCTTCGAGGTTCTGGAGAGGTAACTCTAGAGATTTATTTTATCGATTTCCCGACTCTCTTCTTCGCTGGTTCGGGGATTTGGGCGTGTCTGTTGTGCGAGCGTAGTCCCGGGTGGTGTTCTCTAGGGAGTGTTCCGCTGGGGCATATATACTACTACTGTAGTAAATAGGCACTTTTACTGTAAAATAGGCATATTTACTGCCACAGTAGTATGCACCTGATATGGCAGTAGCGGTGGAGCTGGGTACGGCATCAGAACACGGCTTATTTCTTCGAAGCGGGTCTTCCGCCATATGCAACCTGTCGCAGACACATGTCGATGTTTTCCCCACGCCCCCTCGTGCACACATCCGTATAGAACTCTCCCACGTGACATGCAATGAACGCAGCCTACACACCTCCGCACCCTCCCTCCCTCCCTCTCTCCCTCCGTGTGTCCCCGCGCCCACAGAAGCAGGTCGATCAGCTATCTCTACGGGTGTGCCTCAACCAACCCATCACGACAGGGAGCCTCTTGGAGACGGAGTATGGTGGGGACGGCGCCCAAACAGGGACGGAATCGTCGCGGCCGCCCGGGGAGCAAGACGCGGGGGCTCATCAAGCATTTTGTTTTGCTTCGCTTGCAACTCGACGTGCCATCACGTCTTATCGGAGGAAACGTGCATGGGCTTGGACCACAGCCCACAGCCCTTGACCTACGCCGGGGTCGTTTCTTAGCGGGGTGGAGGGCAAGGGGCGGGGCAAAGGCATCGAAGATTTCAACTTCCTGGTAGGTGCGTAGGTCAGAGGCGGGCTTTCGCTGATCAACGATGGGAGGAGAGGAGAGAGGCAAGTGGTGGGGGCGTCGGCGGGTTGAACGATTTCCTAGAGCCGTACTGGCGGGCGCGACACGCTGGAGGGTGGTTTGGAGGTACGTAACCGCCAGGGAACCACCCGAGAAGGGTTCAGGACTCTTGACGGGTCAGGAAGCTTTTAAAATCTCACGGGTCGGTCGGGTCGGGTCGGGTCGGGTCGGGTCGGGTCAGGTCAGGAGGTTTTCAATTTTTCACGGGTGACCCGACTCGACCCGACCTGACCCGCGAGGTATGACCCGATCCAGGAACCGCCGAGAAACGAGCCAAAAAGGTCAAGAGGACTTTTTTGGGCGCCAGTGGTTTGAAGATGCGATGCAGCGCCAAGAGGTACACGCAGGACGAGAAGGCGGGACCCGCTTGTTTCTACATGGAAGGTGCAAGCGGTTGCCGGAACATGTCCCGGTTTATTTTGCGCCGGCACATTTTGTCATGCATCGGGGAGATAGGGGGAGGAGGGGGGGTGGCGGCAGGGTTAAAAAACAGTGATGCGTCGTGGCTGTCCGAACCAGCCGCGCACGCGGAGGGTCCAAATGTATGGGCAGGGGTTGGGCTGTCGGAAGCTCCCTGTCGTGACTTTTGGAGGTTGAGAGAGAGACGTTGCACAAGTGATTCGGGGCGTCTCTTTCACGTCGTAAAAACATAAATCAACCTGGTGTTTTCTCAACACCACCAAGCAAAAGGAAGACAAAAAGTCAAACGTACATGCGCATGCGCGATCGGGCTCATGTGCTGTTGATCGAGTGTATGTGCCCAGTCGTGTTGGCCTGAAAGTATTGAGCATTTTCCATGGATTGATGTGTTCACTGCAGGCATACTTCGAGACTCGCCCTTATATGTGCAGGACGGGACGGCACAAAGTTTTGTGCAGGATGCAGGCAGGCCTTTCGGCCGCCGTTTTTTTTGTTTTGTAAAAAACGTCGCCTAAACACGCGGCGGAGACCGCGTGACTGACCTTGCCGACCTCGAGCCTCCCAAGGGAATGGGTTCGGCTTTGGCATCGGGATAGGGTCAGGGTCAGGGTTAGGGTTAGTGCAGGGTTAGGCCTGCGGTCGGGTTGGTCTAGACCGACGTGAAAGGTTGAAATTGATTGACGACACACGGTTTGCACAAATTTTTACGCCGACCAGTCCCGCACGTAGCGGAACCCATTTTTCGAACAAAACCTGTCCTTGGGAGGAGGCGTGTGTCCCTTCGAGGCGGGCGATTCGGGGATAATACATAAACGCCCGGTGCCCGGTGCCCGGTACCTGGTCGGCGTTCGATGCAGTGGGGGCGAGTTTATCGTTCACACCACCGCCTTCGTGAGCGTTTTTTTGTTAGCATCGTTTTATCATCCGCGTTCGTTCGCCGTTTCAGCATCTGGATTGCTGGTAATCTGAGGGTGTCTTTAGGGGACCTTTCAGGCGCTACGGGTAAAACCCTGGTATAGCTAGGAGGGCACTCCGCTCGCGCTCAAGAAACAGCAGGTGAGAACATCAAAGGCCTGATGATGATGAGGATGTTGTTGATAGTCCGGAGAAGGAACCGGCCTGGGAAATAAAAACTTTGCCGTGTCTCGGCCTCGCCCTCAACAAGCGCGTTTTGATGCAATTGTCGCGACAGGATCGCGGACTGTTTCCTGTAAAAAAATGTGCACGGCCGTTGGAGCGCCCCCGCCAGACGCGTCATGCGCGAGAGCGAACTGCGGTGCCCTCCAGGATAAAAAGCTTGAGCAGGGAATTTATATTTAACCGAAGTTTTGGTGATATGCTGACAGCTCGGTCATCACCCCCCCAACACACACGGAGTAGGGGGCGGTTCGTTCTTTCAATAGGCAAGCAAACGCGTTTTGTTGCGCCAACGCCTTGAAATCGACCCCCCTCCTCCCCCCCCCCCCCATCGCCCCACCGTGTTTCGCCCATGCGATAACATTTGCTTATGGTGCCGATCGGTCAGTCATGGTACTGGTGACATCGTACGCGTGCTGTTACGGTGTACTGGTGTGGGGGTACAACAAAATTTTCTGAGCCCCGTGCCCGCCGCACCAAACCGACCGTGGGAAAAATATTGGCTGAGCCCGAAACGCAACACGGTGTTAGTGGAATCAATTGCCAGTAGACAATCAGATGGGCTTGCAAACACATGCAAAGACACATCTCAAACGGGCTTCTGCAAACAGATACAAATGCACAATCAAATGGGCTTGCAAATACTGTATTAATAGTATCATCAAACACACATCGGGTGCAAAGATATTCTTGGGTGACTCCCAAGTGTACGTCGAGGAGCCCGGCGTGGGAGGTGCTTTTACAAGCGCAACCGCTACCCATCGCGCGTGTTTTTTTTTAGGTTAGCAGTTTGTTCTTGAAGGGGAGGCAGCACGCGGGAGGGGGCGGGAGGGGGGGGGGGGGGGGGCGAGGCGTACTCATTTGTTGCTTGCCTTAGTCATTTGACCATTGACCACGCATCCCTTTCGGAGAGGGGGGCGGGGGGGGGGGGGGGGGAGGGGGGTTGTAGGAGTGACCGCAAAAAAGACAACTTGACAGCGTTCGAGGGAACTAGCGCCCACAAAAACCTTTACAACTCCATTAATTGGTTCATGGACATTTCTTATCCGGTTGTGATATATAGTTGCAGAAAAAAATCGGCCAACGACACCACCAATAAAACTGTCGGCCACCGCACCCGCTTTAATACTACGACGACTTCCTCTCGAGACAAAACATTGACATGGGAGACGGATAAGCTCTTGAGCCAAAAGACCGGTAAAAATCGTCAGGAGCAGGAGCAAGGGGAGAAGGAGGAGGAGAAGGAGGAGGAGAAGGAGGAGGAGGAGGAAGAGGAGGAGGAGGAGGAGGAGGAGGAGGAGGAGGAGGAGGGAGAGGAGGAGGAGGAGGGGGAGGAGGAGGAGGAGGAAGAGGAGGAGGAGGAGGAGGAGGAGGAAGAGGAGGAGGAGGAGGAGGAGGAGGAGGAGGAGGAGGAGGAGGAAGAGGAGGAGGAGGAGGTACACCGGAACGACAGCAAGAAAGCACTGACCTACCCAGTAAGGAAGATATGAAAGACGTACGAAAACACGGGGGAAACAAAAAAACAACCTCGTTCGTCCGTCGAGACGAAGCGCCGACTGCGCGGAAACACGGGGGAAACAAAAAAACAACCTCGTTCCTCCGTCGAGACGAAGCGCCGACTGCGCGCTCGCTGAAGAGGGGGGCTGTGGACGCCATTTCGGGGTTAGAATGTGCGGCAAAAATTGTTGCGTCCCAGGCGAGACTCGCCGTATTATAAGACGGTTTCATGGCGCTCAGCAACATTCCTCGTGTCCTCTTGTCCTCTTGTGCCGTGAGCCATGAGACACCCATTAGCGTCATGCCTGTCGTTATTCTTTTAAAGGCCTGTGGGATGGGGGGGGGGGGGGGGGGCATGATGCACGGGGTGGGGTGTGGGGGGGGGGGGGGGGGTATGGCCATGAAACGAAGTTGTTGTTGTTTGATGTTATTTTCGTTGTCGTTGTTTGCTATTTTTGTGGTTGTTGTTTATGTTGTTGTTTGATGTTGGTGTGGTGCTGTGTTTATGCTGTCGCTATTGCTGCTGCCGCTGTCAGTCGTAGTTGGTTGTTGTTGCTACACGTGTTGCTGTGTTGTGGTTGATGTTGCCATACATAATAGTTAAAGTACCAGTATCCAGTAATGGTCTTTGCCAGCAACCACACCAAACATTTCAATACGACCCCCCACTCGATTGATTTTCTTGGGGGCGACGTCAAGAAACGTGTCGTTTGTACGTAGAGGAAGAAGAGTCGCCCTACCCTACTCAGACTTTGGGCCCATGTGCGCCATCATTCACCCACCAGCATAAGTTCAGCATTTCTTAGTCCAGCGCTGCGCGGACACGTCGTCTTGTACGAAGTGCGCGCTACACGATGTCATTTTCGATGGTTTAGTAAAAACATATGCAGTGCTCCCCGGACACGGTGTGCTGTATGACACGCGAAGATAGAAACTTAGTTTCTGTTCCATTTTTGTTCTTAGTGTTCCTGCCCTGAGTTGGCCGGAGATAATGCAATCATGGTGTGGGGATGTGGGCTGCAGTGGGGACGGGCCTATAGACTACGCTGGAGGAGGAATAGTTTCCGTGCAGCGGCGGGCGTTGAGACTCCCACCCGCGTCTCGTTTGGAATTCCCCCCCCCACCTGGTCGGTGAAAACCCGACATGCTCCGTCCCGACATTGTAAGGATGCGAGAGTCTATGGTCATACGACTACGGCCATGCATGAGATCGAGTACATCTCTCCTATCGAGTACACCCCCTATGATTTGCCGCAAAAATATACACCAATAGTTAATGAAACTGTATGCAGGGCAACGTTGATCAATGATTTCGTGTGCCCGAAGACGGAAAATCAGAAAAAAAAATTACCTCTATTTCCAGTACGAAATAATTAAATTGAAATCCAGGTCAACGTATTTAATCTGACCTGCTTTTCTCCCGCTGCTTAAAAAAAATGTTGGAAACACACGCACGCCAAACAATCGATCGTAGCGCAGCGTCAGTGAACTACATTGGCCTGATTTTTTCCCCTGCGTAGCTGTGCAGGACTTGTCGCAGCCACCGGCGCAATCAACTGCTCCGTAGTAGTGCAGCGCCACTAAATGTTTTTCGTGGCAGATTCGGTCGCAACAATCAGCCACAAAATATCGATGCTGCTCGACTTCAGGTACAGCCCATACATTATGGCAAGCCCCTCCCTCTGTCACTGTAATGTTTGTCATTTCCATTCCATCCCCTCGTGCAGTAGGTGTTCACCGCACGTTGTTTTTCATTTTCACGAGCGAAGGTTCCGCACACCAGACAGATCGTGATCTGCTCATGTTAGATTAACTAGATGATTCGCTGTAGGTTCCAACAACCTGCCGATGAGGTACAATGCTCGTGGAGGATCTGCATATATATAGTGCAGATCAACTCCGGAGATGTTATGATATTGCTGGAAATCGTTGACGATTCCTTCCTGCGTCTTCCTTTCATGTTTTTTTTACGTACTTTGCCGGCTTCATTGCCTTGCCGTTCAGAGGTGTGGGAGTGGGTTTTGAGGAGCCGCATCTTCGGCTCATGTTCTAGTTCGTGGAATAGCGCGGTTTCCATGAATTCCCATCATTATGCTTATATACGGCTCATCAGAGTGGGCTAGTGCTATGATACTGCTTTGTATGAGGTTGAAAGCCCGGTAATTACCTGGGTTTAGGCACTGGGATCGTATTTGTAGTACTTGGAAGGCGTATCTTAGGTGGAAAAGCAGGGGTTTCCCAGAGAGACACGAGCGTGGTCTCAGTCTCCGTCGTGCACGAAAGGAATAAAACTGTTCTTCTTCTATCTCTAAGCAAACAACAACGTGAGTACCAACGAGTACCGACTTAATAAGCAGACCTGTCCAGGGATACTAAAGTCCCCCGCTGTCCGTGATCTTAACAGAGACATGTGGTGGTGCTACACTGCTGTAGATCATGCAGGTTTTGTGGCTTCCATCCCGTTAGCACATCGAGCTGGGACCATGCGTACCAGGTATGTGCTTATCTGCCCGACGGTTAAGGCCGACTGAGCTCTGCAGGCCCACGTAAGCAAGTATACTGTTTGTTGTAGCAGCATGTACCAGTACGCCAACAAAGCAAACCCCGCCACTCGTCGTACTGACTACGGGGGAACATAGTTAATAGGACCTATGGTATACATAAAAACCTACATATATATTTAACCATTTTTTCCAACAATATTTGGTCCTATTAACTATGCCCCCCCCGTAATAGCTTGCAGAGTTGGGTATCAACAACCCAATCGGTCCTTCGGACCTAGGGCAGCTGATGACGTTTTCAGTGTTGTTCGTTCTTACAAAATCGCGATGCTCGACATGCATGTCTTGTTAGAGTCGGGATAATCGGGGTTAAGAACAATCTTCGGGAATCGCGGTAATCAGGGTGGTACTGTGTAGCAAAATAATCGGGGTCGAGAATCGTCTTCAAGAATCGCGATAACCAGGGTCAAGAATCTGCTTCAACAATAACAGGGGCAACTTTCTTCGATGGTTGGGTATTTTTATTTAAATTAGAGTAGTGCAGACGGAAAACCTACGAGAAAAAAAAAAAATGTTGGAATTGTTTTTTGTAGCATGTACCTGTGGTATGTATTATAGTAGCAGTCTCGTATGTTTTGGGTGTTTTGTCAGTTGTCGATGTCCTTCTGGCTGAGGCCTGTTGTGCCGTTCGTCTTGTTGTGTGTGCCGTTTCAATTCGTTTCACGTTGTATAGTGCCGTTTCATATCGTATCATGCCGCTTCAATTCGCTTTGTTTCGTACATACTGAAGTATGTAGTTACTCTATAGTGCCGCTTCACTCGTTTCGTTTTAAGTCATCATCATGCGGTGTCATTTCGCTTCGTTTCATGTTGTTGTGCCGTTTCGTTTTCGTGCGTCAAAAAGACTCTTCATTGTTGCTTTCTACCGTCGCCCCCCCCCCCTCTCTCTCACCGCGATACTCCAACATCCAACCGTACTCGACCGTCGTATCTGGACTGCCCACAGGCTCGCCTAATTTTACGTGTTTTTTTTTTTCCTACCGGGACGGTGGGACGGTGGCGGATGGCTCATGTCATCCATCCGCCCATCTATCTCCGTCATCGCTGTCAATATCATCATCGTCATCACCACCACCATCATCATCACACATCATCGTCGTGACCGACAGGATGTAACTCGCTCGTAGTGCAGACACTCTCTTCGGACCAAGTGGCCCAACAACCTGTACTAAATAAAACACCGTGCGTAAAGGCTCCAGAGCTACAACAACGTAGCTGCTGGGAGGCACCATCACATAAAAATACATGACATCATCACCGTCAATCGGGTGCCCCAGGAAAAACGAGAAGAAAGCAAGGGAAACCTGTGTATGTATGTACCTCTCAGGAAAACAGTGGGTTAGTTAGTAGCCACCTCCACCGCCCGTCACCGGTCGCCGTCGCCGCCGCGGCACCTGGCGGGCTGCCAACCAACCCATCATCGACAAAAAACCAAACAATTCGACTCACCCACCCACACCAATAAATCAACCAAACCCATCGGTTGTTCTGTAATAGAATACACCATGCAGTAACAGAAGAGTTAAGCAAGTGAGTGGATAGTTATTTTCTATCTCCACGACGAAAGCAAATAAACGCATCGATCATCATCATCATCACATACAACAGACAAAACAAAAATACCAGCCGAACGAAACGCACCCACCCCCCCCACACCCCCCCCTCCCGCCCCCCCCCCCTAGAGCATCTCTCTCGGCCTTCTTCCCTTGTTGCTCGGAAGCGGGCAACACAATCAATAAATCACTGGGAGGGCGAAAAACAAAACTTCCAACAGGCGGCGCAGAAACAACGAAAAACAACACAATACACACAGCGACACACAAAATCAACGCGTTCTTTTTTTTTTCTTGCTGTGCCCTCTACTCATAGTAAATCCTCTTCTTATTCCCCCTGTGATTTTTGCGCCAGCCTCTCGATCACAACACAGATCCCACCCGTCCCGTCCCGTTCCCTCTCACACTTCCGCGCCATCCAGATGTTGTCGAAAGGCCAAGAAGATGAACGGACGGGCCGAGACCCAGCAACCACGAACGAACGCGGGTTGACACGAAACAGACACACGCACACACGATGCACACCGTACCATCCATCCAACATGATGGGCGGCAGGGGGGCTGGCTGGGTGGCTGGCGGTGGAGGGGGGGAGTTCATCCGTCCCCCGCGCGAATCCTCAGAAAGACCTTCAAATATTTACTCTTTTTTTTTTTTCGCTTGGTTCCGCTCGGTTCCGCTAGCTTGCGTTCGGGGCCCCTTTACGTTCGGTTCGGTTCATCTCCGTTCGGTTCGGACCGTATCCATTATTTCCGTTTCCGTTCGGTTCCATCCCCGTTCAGTTCGGTTCGTTTCCGTTCGGTTCCATTCCCGTTCGGTTCGAATCGTATCCACTCGGTCCGTTTCCGTTCGGTCCCATTTGGTGCACCTCCATTCGGCTCGATTCCGTTCGGTTCATCTCCGCTCCGTTTGGTTCCACGCCCCCCCCCTTTTACGCGACCCGCCACATTGAAAAAAAAGAAAGAAAAACGCCCCATCGCTACGGGAAAAAAAGTCATAAGAGAGGGTATCGTAGCGGTGGGCGCGGTTACGCACAAGCGCGTAAGCTGCTCGCCTGCCTCCCGCCCTCGAACGGAAGCGGGGTACGGCCAAACAAAAAAAAACGAGGGAAAAGCATAAATGACGGCGCGAGGTTTACTGATAACCCTCCCCTCCCCTCCCCTCCTCTCCCCTCCCCCCCCCTCCCCCCCCGTTGTATGTTTAATATCTATTTTTCGTCCGTAATGTGTGATGCCTTGTAGCGTCACTGCTACCACCGTAACGCCCTATGTACGCAGTATAACTACGCCCTGAAAACACCCTGGACCAGGGTGTATGTGGGGATTGTGTTTTTTTCCAAGACATCGCCAGGGCGAAAAAAAACCAATACAACCGCTTGAAAGAAAGATGGGATGGGACTGGGGGGGGGCGAGGGGGGGGGGCGTACTCATTTGTTGCTTGCCTTAGTCATTTGACCATTGACCACGCATCCCTTTCGGGATGGAGCAGGGGGGGGGGGGATGGGGGAGAAAGTGGTGAAAGGGAGGGGGGGGGCGGCTGGACAACACCGGGAGTAGTGCGGTATACCATACCTAGTAGTAATATTAGTAGCAGCAGCGATGTAGAACAGCCCCCCTGCCTCCCCTCCCCCGCCCGCGTACCAAGCAGATAACAAAACCTTTAAAAACATCATCGAAATTTTGTACAGCGCGAACAGCGGCCAAAACACGGATCATACGGCGGGAAAAAAAAACTGCAACGAGCGGTCTCTCAACTCTTTTTTACCTTCTTCCCTCCCACGTCACGAACAAAACGAGCGATCGTAACGTCCGCCTTCAGCAGGCGATAAATTAAAGAGACCCCTCCCCCCCCCCGGCCCCAGCCCCCCCCAGCCCCCCCCAGCCCCCCCCAGCCCGCCTCAAAAGCGGTTTTTAGTAGGATGCAGCTCTCACCCTTCACGCGATTCGCCCAACAAGCACCTCACGGAGCTTCGCGCTTGGTGCAAGCAGATCAATGTCTGCCTGGTCGGTGAAAACCCGACGTGCTCCATCACAGTATTGTAGGGATGCTAGGGTCTACGGTCATATGACTACGGCCATGCATGGCATGAGTTCACCCTCCCCAAGCAGATCAATGTCTGCCTGGTCGGTGAAAACCCGACATGCTCCGTCCCGGCATTGTAGGGATGCGATGGTCTATGGTCATACGACTACGGTCATGCATGAGATCGAGTACATCTCTCCTATCGAGTACGCCCCCCCCCCCCTTCCGTCTCGCATGCCCCGACTGTTGTCAAGATATAGCGTTCCATTCGGTCGCCCGCCGTAAGTACGTATGTGGCGTCAACAAGAGCTGGAGGGAGGGAGGCAGAGAGAGGATGATAACTATGGAGGGGGGGGGGGGAGGGGGGGGAAAGAAACAAGGTCGCCGCCCTGCAAAGCCCCTCCTCGATCCCTTCAGCTCCCGACAAAAACAACGGGCTCATTATATACCCGTTCTTCTTTTTCTTTCGCCGTTTAGTTAGGCAAGATAAAAAATCAGCAAGACGAACATCATATGCCCCCTCTCAGCTCCGCTCCATTTCGATTATATCTGCAGTGCTCTGCTATGCTTCAATTTGCATTCGCTATGGTTCAATCTGCTGCATTTGTTCTGCCATGCTTCAATCTGCATTCCTCTGCTACGCTTCAATCTGCATGGTTGCCTTGCTGCGCTTCTATCTGCACTGCTCTGCAATGCTTCAAACTGCATTGCTCTGCCATGCTTCATTCAATCTGCTTCAAATCTGCTTCTCTTAGCTTTGCTCTCGCTTCAACCTGCATCGCTTCGCTCTGCTGCTACATTTCAATCTGCTTTGCTCTGACTTGCTTTCAAAAATCGGTTTTGCTTTGGTCTGCTGTACCTACGGACACACGTATGAACTTGCCGTTCATAGAAGACCCCACGTAAACCTAGGGGAATTTTGCTTTGCTCTGCTAAGCTATGCTTCACTCACTCACTCACTCTGTTTGCTTTACATACACGCTTGACGTCATTCGTTCAGTCCGGTCTGCTTTGCTCGTGCTTGATTCAATCTGCTTTCCTTTATCGTTCAGCTTTTGCTCAACCCTTTTAGCACCGCAGTCCCATAC